>JANHFX010023661.1:18539-117550 GCA_027560015.1 Chloroceryle amazona | reverse complement strand
ATCAGGCTGTCAGGAGAGGGGTCCTAGCTTCCCGTACATCGCGATATCTTCCGGCCGCCGTGCCCTAACTGCCAACAAGAAAGCTTCATTTCTCAGAACAATGACCTTTGAGGATGTTTTAAAGTTTTAAAAAAGCTTGGCTTGAATAGGTGATGCATCAGTAACATTTATAACAATAGTCTAGTCTTAAGATTCATCTTTTGTTTCATTGAATTAATTAAATTAATTAAATTTTATGAAGGAATCAGTAATCACCCACATTCTCCTGGATTAGTGGCTTGTTATCAGAGTTCCAGGTCAGTCAGTCAAAATCTTTGTGAAGAAAGAAAACAAATGAAAAAACATTCTAAATTTCTTTGGAGAAGGAGGAAGAGAAAACAATATATTAAAAACAAGCAAACAAAGAATGAACAAACATCTGTAATGTGGAAGTATATTTTTGTATGAAGAGGTACTTTAATAACATGAAATGATACTCAGTGATCCTAAGATCAAGATTCACTTAGAACTGCCAAGAGGCTACTTCAAAGGACTCTAGTGGGAATTCGTAAGAGGGAAAGGAAGGTGTGAGGAGAGAAAAAATTATTTTGCATTCAGTCCTTCTGTCTTGGAGGAATAAAGTCAGACTTGCACGGAATGAGCAATATGCTGATTAACATAAGGAATGTCTCCTCTGTCAAGACCATTCACTTTTAAATAAGTATTAGGAACTACCTCTTCCTTCAGGGGGCTAACTTTCAATATCTTTTCTAAATTTAGGGTACTTATGCTTGATGATCTTTTCAGGCCATGTCAGCCACAAAAAAACTTTTTAATCCCCTACATTTTGAATAGTCTTACACATAAATTAAGTGATTACTAAAGAAGTTACTATTTCCCCCCAAAAAAGTTTCTTCAATGAAGCACAAGCCCTTCCAGGGATCATTGAAGGAACTCTAAGAGGATCTTATCTGTCAGATTCTGCCGGTTTCACTTTTCCCAGTCAGAGAAGCCACCGAAGGTGAAATGTATTTAGTTTTCTTCCCCGACAGTTTATTAAGCATAAACAACTGTCCAAGAAATCCCCTTCTCAAGTCTGAACACTCCTTCACATTTTTTACGATAAGTTTGATTTATGTTCTATTATCTATTCATCAAAATTCAAGTTTAAATGTCTTATTTTGATCTTCTAGAAAAAAGCTTCTCTCCTGAATTCCATACTTTTCCAACCATAGAACTCTCTTCTATCCTGGTATTATCCTCTAGTCTTCAAAGAGGAAGAAGTCTCTCCAAATATCCAAAAATCCAGATCACGTATTTGTCAATTTACATCAATACACAAGAGTACTGGTGTACAGAAGGTAATGCAAGCAGCCTGTTATTCTGTGTTTTGTCTGATTTGACCAAATCCTAGCGGTTTAACCCCAGTAGGCATCTAAGGACCCCACAGACAATTGCTTACTCTCCCTAGTGGGGTGGGGGAGAGACTCAAAGGGTAAAAGTGAGAAAACTTGTGGGTGAGATAAAGACAGTTTAGTAGGAAAAGCCACATGCATAAGCACAGCAAAATATGGAATTAATTCACTCTTTCGCACCAGCAGGCAGGTATTCAGCCATCTCCAGGACAGCAGGGCTCCATTACATGTAATGGTTACTTGGTTACAAACACCATAATTCCAAATGTCCTTCCTTCCACCTTCCTCAGATTTCATTGCTGAGAATGATATCATATAGGATAGAATATCCCTTTGGTCAGTTGGGATCAGCTGTCTCAGCTGTGTTGCCTCCAAAATTCTCACACACTCCCAGCCTACTCACTGGTGGGATGATGTGACAAGAAGAAAAGTCCTTGGCACTGTGTAAGTGCTGCTCATCAGTAACAAAAGCATGCCTGTGTTATCAACAGAGTTTTCAGCACAAATGCAAAACAGCCCCACACTAATTACTATGAAGAAAATCATCTCCGTCCCAGCCAAAGCCAGTACAAAACCTTATCATTTCAATTGGTAATTAGACACTAGAGAGACAGAAAATGGCCAGCCTTTCCTGGCACTGGAATTTGCTAGAATATAAATATGGCTTACGTTTAAAAATAAGGAACTATTGAGATTAAAGTTCAACATGTGTTAAATGGGTAACCATTCATATATTTTGTAAATTAGCATTTGCAGAATATTTGAATAACCTATGAGAATAAAAAAAAAAAAAAAAAAGCATAGTGATAAATTGAAGTAACAAGAGCCATAGAGTACATCCAATACAATTGAAAATTTCCTACCTTTATTTACATTTCTGTGGTAGTGATAAATACTTAAAATTTATATATTTACAAATTATTTTTTTTTATTGTCAGGATGGCAATTATGCTAAGATTTGTGAAGATCAAATCTAGTAAATTTTTAGCCATAGATTTGAAGGTATTATAAATGATAATACAATGTGTTCTGTCTTGGCTGGCACATACCCATTTATTGGTGTAAACACAGGGACAAAGCAACTTAAAAAAACTTGATGAACTGCATACGATGAGAATTGCAGTGGAAAGCTGGAGATAAAGGTTTCTAAAAGTGCATAAACTGATAGCAAATTTTTATTCTGATGGTAAACATCTTGTTCTTTCTTAAAAGTTTTTATTTTGTCTTAAATTTTACTCAAGTGTGACCTATATTTGTGATACAAGAAGCCACATGACAGCTTCTTTAGAGAGCCAAGGTCCACACAACACAATCTGTAGAAGTTGGAGAATGAAGAGGAAAAAATTTTCTAGGACTAGGTTGTAAACAGTGATAACTTCCAGGATACTAACACTCTACTGAAAACGAAACTGATCCCAAGCTTGAAGGACATTAGCCCTAAAATCACTTCTGAACAAATATTTTGTCATCTTGTCATCTGTCTGTAGAACATCTGTCTGAGGGTTATGTCATCCTCCTCGTGATTATGCAAGTCCACATCCACTTGCACAAAATAACCCCATCATAAGAACTATACTTGGACTGGGAGCATCATATATTTTATTAGCTCTTTCCTCCTAGAGCAGGAAACAATGACAACAAAAAACCATCTGCAGCATTCTGACTTCATCTGGATAGTCATCAACATGAATTCAATAGATTTAAAGTAATCTGAATGAATCAGTCACGTAGCATTAATCTGAAATATTATTCAGTTCATATTGTAGCCTCTCTTCAGCTAAGATCCATCTAAACTAGGTATTAAAGCAAATTGTTTCTAATAGAGAGAGATAGTCACCCTGAAAGGATTATTCATCAAACCTGTTCTAGATGAGATGAATCATCTTCTTTAGGTGTTTGTTTTCTCTTGATTATCAAGGAGTCTCTTCCTAGCCTAAATTTTACCTGCACAATTTTCAGCAGATAAATCTATTTTTCACAGATACTACATCTTTCCCACATACTACAAAGATTAATCAAGATCACTCATGTCTTACTCTAACAGTTTTAATTTTTTTCCCTCTTTCCACCTACTCTGTTATGCTGACAATAGTATTTAGTAACTTATATATAATCTCTTAAGTAGATAAAAGGGAAAAAAAATATCACTGGAAGTTAAAATTTTTGTTGTCTTTATTTCCAAATGTTTTCTTTAGCAACCAAACTTTTTTTTTTTTTCCCCACCCCCTCTCAATTATAGGGCTTTACCACAATGGCAATATATATAACTAGGCTTTGGGGGGTTTGCTATGTGTACAACTATGCATTTTGTAGTGTCTAATTTAGTAGTCATGTCAATCATGAAACATGTTCTGATCATGAGCTACTGTGCAATTGACATATGGATGCTCTAGAATTAATTAGCATAATTTCACTATTATTTAAATTAAATTGTGTAGAAGAGCTAAAGAAGTCTGCAGTAGAATAACATAAATAGAACATGTCAAACCCTGTGAAAAGCCTTATTCATTTCTACTAAAAGAAAGCAAACAAATCTTTCTTTTTTAAATGAAACAAGAATAGAGATCATAAAGACTGGGTGAGGTGAACATTGTCTTTGCTCTATTAACAGAGGAGCACTGCATTAAAGAACACACTCTTTCAGTCCTTTGTAAGATTAACACAAAGAGCAGATACAATTTTAACAAAAAGATCTCTTTAATATGGATATAATAATAACAAGCCTTTGCACTTGAAATGGAAGCAATTCAGAGTTCTTCACAAAAATAGAGAAAAATGTCCTGAATGAAAAAAGATACAAAAAAAAAAATCTTAGATCCCCTTACATAAAATCAAATAAATAAAATTAATAGAAAAGGAAAAAATATTTTCTATCTAAGAGTTATTTTAGTTATTCAGAACAGAAGGGATAAAGAGAACTAAGAAGATGCAATAACATTATTGCTACTTATGTAAATGGTGTCTGGTGCTTTTTGTTTTATAATAGCATCAACTGATTAGATCTACATAAGGTGCTTGAAGTAAGTGCTGAGTAAATGCACACTCAAGGTTCCTAGCTTTATAAACTGTACAGAAAAAGAGGTACAGTAAGAACCAATAGAGATGAAAAAAACCTTTATTATTTTCATCACCTTAGTCCACAACCAACAAATTCATAGCAGAGCTAGTGCAAAGAAAGGTTACCAAACTGACCTGGG
This sequence comes from Chloroceryle amazona, assembly GCA_027560015.1. Taxonomy (NCBI): domain Eukaryota; kingdom Metazoa; phylum Chordata; class Aves; order Coraciiformes; family Cerylidae; genus Chloroceryle; species Chloroceryle amazona. The sequence continues at coordinate 112,959 of JANHFX010023661.1, read as the reverse complement.
AAAGGTGACCTCCTCATGTAAGAACTGTCTAGGACAGCTCTACTTATTTAGCCTGGGAGAATGAAGGTTAAGTGGACATGTGCTTCCTTCCCATATCAGGGTGTATCCTCAGGATATAAGACAAGCTTTCATACCTGAAGGACAACTATCTGTAAGAATGTATTCAGTCAGAAAGTTAGAATAAGGATTCCCAAACAGATGTATGAGTTTCTGGAGCAGCTGTCTAGTGGGTACAAGAGGTGCAAAAGGCTAATTACTTACATTCCACTTATACCAGATGTATAAGAGTTATTTCTGTTTCGCAGAGCTGTTTCTCTGTTTTACTTTAAACAATTACATGATAAACTGGAAATAAACAGTGAAGAAATGGCCTAAACCCACAATTCCTTCTATGCATCCTAGCCACTGTGAAACAGCTTCTTCTTCCATAGCCTTGAAATAACTCCAGAAGTTCACCTTTTAAGGTGAAGTGCTACATTATCAAAAGGATGAGTCCTCAAACATTCCAATCCAGCTTATTTTGAGGAAAAGAAGAGGACATCCATGAGTTGAAACAAAAACTAATTTAATAAAACAACAAAATTGCTATCAATGCCAATATAAAGTAAACAAAGTCATACATAGGTCAGCAAATGTACAGTAATCACAATGAATGGGAAGGCACTCCTTAGGAGCAGACTGGTAAATGGGTCAGAGCAGGAGCCTCTATCCTCAACAGACTTCCACCTTTAAAATGAGCATGATATTTATGTGGTGGGATACACCTTTGAGCCAACCCAGGTCTGCTGCCCTGGTTGACTCCAAAATGCAAATCATGGCTGGTATGTGATTCTATCCCAATGAAACAAGGCCAACTTACTAATACAAAAATTAATTTTCATGATAGCTGTGTCTCATGAAAACAGTGATACATTAAACCCTACCTATATCCACTGTACAGTCTGTGAGCTCCAATGTTAAATGTTTCAGAGGACTTCAGCAGAGGTCTTTAAGGTTCAGTCATCTTCAGTACACAGTTTTTAATCTATTTTCCAAAGGACACCCTAAACAAACAGTGGGATTAATCTAAACTAATTTTACTCATTTTAAATTAGGCATTTAGTCTAAGGCAATTGTCTTCAAAATATTTGCAAATTGAAAGTAAACGAACTAATACATAATCATATATGATCCATTCCAGGGAATAGCAGAGACCATCCCTTCACTTCATGACTGATGCCTGTGTGGCCAGCAAAGATTCTTTGCTTATCAGGGTCATTTACACATTAGTGCTTAGCCTTGTAGCTTCTAGAAACCTAGCTATCTTTTGCACCTCAGCTAATAATAATTTTTCACTTTTAAGTTATACATAATATGCTTGCAGAGTAATTGCATGCATCCAAAAGTACTAAAGCAAATTGACTTGGTGTGGAAGGACTACTAGAAAATTCTTTCATAATCAAAGAAGAAAAATAATCAGCTCCGAAGGGTGATTTCATCCTGTTTTAGAAGTGGATAAATTGCTTTCTGGAACTACCTGTTTTTCTTGCTTAACTGTATATTGAGTCACCAATATGTGGGTTTTTTCGATAACATCAGATGAGATTAATTCTGTTTCTATCTTCTAGAACCCTGTTCACTGCAAGTGTGAGCTAGATACTGAACGATGACCTTTGTCAAATCAGTTGAGCCCTATTGCTGAAGGGACATCCCTAAACCTCTTAGCAATTCTCAAGTTAAAAAGTGAAATGTACAAACTCCACACAAAAAAATTATAGATTTTCTGCTTAGACAATATATAAAATATATATATACATATATATAAGAAAAAGAATCACAATATTGGATTTAAATGCTTTGTTCCATTTCAGATACTAAGTTGTTATTTGGATATGATTTTTGTGTCCTGACTGACAGAATCTGTCTTAACTGGGAAACAACTTTTTCCACGCTTAACATCCTGTATTGATTTTTTTAGTTAGTGGCAGTTAATTTCAGTAAGTTTTAGGATATTAATGAAAAATGACCACATTTCCACTTGCAGAACTTGTCTTACTGGTAGTCCAAGACAAATGGTGTTTGGCTGGATACACCTTGCATTATTTTAATAGCTGCATGTTGCTAGGAGTGATGGAAGAGAGAGAGAGTTTTACATCTCTCTAAGAAATTATAATTAGGAAAGGGTTGAAGAAATGCCAGAACATCTAAACTTAGTTTTTAAAATGTCCTTCAGGAATAATCTATTTGATGAGAGGTGTACCATAGGAAAGTAATAAAAAAGGTGTCTGTAAAAAAGGAATAATAGGTTGTTTTTTTTCGTATGCATACTAGAAAACTAGTAGAAAGCAAGCAGGAAACAGAGAAACTGCACTGTAAACTTCAAATGCTTATGAAGATTTTCTAAACTAAAATCCATTTGTTATTAACAATTCTCTTTTAATTTTCTCTATTAAATTCCAGTCTATAGTAATTTTAGAACAGCATTGTTACAACCTTGTAAATATATGAATTTTAAAGGAACCATCAAGAGATTCTTAATATTAGCTATGTCAGTGGTGCCATTGTACTACACTGATTGTTAGATAATGCTGCTGATGGTAAAATAAATATATGCTGTTCTTCTGCTGACAAATATTCTTCATTATATTGTACTTAACATACTGTGTACAAATCTACTGTGTGCACCCTGATCGCATAATGTGACAGTCCTCAGTTATGTAATATTCAATAAATGCTCTTGCAAATGATTTTACAGTACTTCCCATGAACTAGAATTTAATAAAAAATAAAAATAACTCTGTATTTTCATTTGAGCTATGAACAATCTATATGAAAAATCCACCTTAAATCGGAATTTATTAACGTAAATTAAGCATACAGCAATAGCTATACAATTAAAAAATAATTAAGAAAAATAGTCCTTAGTATAATTAATTTTCAAAGATAGTTCATTGATCATTGTTTATTTCATATATTTCAACATGAATGCCCAGGCTAACAAATGAAATGCCATAAATAAACAAAATAACTGACACATACTCAAAGATACAGAAAAAAAAACAACAAAGAACCATACACACATAAATACGCAAATATGTTCAAATAACTTTTATAAACATGTTCATAAATAGGCACCCCCAAAAAAACCCCACACAATGACATTTCACTAGTCACCGATTCAGTTTATGACCCAAATTTGTAGTCTTAACAGGACCAAGAAGCATGACTATATTTCTATGTATAAAGACATAGTAGTAAACAGTTTTACATAATGCTCGTTAAATATTGAACTGCTAGATTTGTGTGTGTATGTGTTATTTTCCCATCTAAATGTATTTACCATCAATTTATAAATGCCTGCTCTTTGAAAGAGATTGCTCTTTGCTTACATGGCTCATTCCCTTCCTTTATATATGAACTGTTGATGTAATTTTGTTAGACTTAATTTTACGAGACCACTCAAACTGAGTTCTTCCAAACTCTTCTAATTTCCATTCTATTATTCCCCATAGTCCTTCTCAGCATATGTTTTGTTTTGTTCTGTTTTTTCCTGATCAAGGAAATTACAATATTTATATGATTATTCAGATAAGTTGCTCAAGTTTTTGTGATCACACTAATGCATTGACAATTCTGTTCCTGATACACTATGAGAAATGTTTTCTTTGTTACAGCTGCTTTACATTTTTTTTTTTTTCCAGAATCACTTTGTGAGAGCCTGTTCTTTTTCCAGTCAGTAATTTATAAACAACAACAACAAAAAAAATAAATCCCATATTGTTTCATTGTCCATGATCTCCTGTTTTCTGAATAAAGTTCATTCTCCTTACTTTATTCTGGTCCTGAGAGTCATCTAAATCCATCTGATTAATAACCCAATATCTCTACATATTTATGATTTTTCCCAAACTTCAATCATTAGCAAATGAATGTTCATTATAGAAACAAAAGACAAAACTCAAGACTATTTTAAAAAACAACTGATACCCAACACAAATAATTTCTTTGCACCATCATCACCCATTCAACATTTTCTAATAGTGTTTGCCTTTGAGCATGCTTATTATTAATTTTGTAACTCCTCCATAACTGAAATTAGTAAACATCAGTCATCTCCAGTATAGCTAGCAGGTTTTTTACTTAGCAATATATGCATTAGCAATGATCAGATAAGTGACATCAAACAATTTTTAGTAGTCTATAAAGTTGCTATTTTATGAAGAAAGTGGTCAGATGATCTAGAAAAATCTATGTTTAACTCAAAGTGTATTTTAACCCATTGCTCATTTATCTTCAAATATATAATCATACTTTAAAAAAAAAAAATAAGAAAATAAGGTCTTGTATAATGTCAAGGTCAGATATGTAAGTTTAGTCAGATGTCTTTTTATTTTCTTTCAAATATACTCAATATATTTGCTATTCTTGGGTAATAAACGTTACATTATAGATTTATTAAAAATGTTAAATCTCAGATCTCAAATACCATGTTTGTGTTCTTTCAGAATCTAAGCATGGAGATTACTTGATCCTTCCAATTAAGTTAATTAAGCTTTTTTGATTACCCTACCTTTATCTATGGGTTCTGCACAACTTTACTGAAAATGGAGACAATGCATTCATATCACTTAGAATTTACCTCTTCCTGTTTGCACACTTCACATCATTTTGCCCTTTCTTTTTTTTCTTTTTCCCTACACATTGGAGCAGATATCCAACTGCAGCCTTTGGAAGACCCCATGCTAAAGCAGGTGGATGACCAAAGGAGGCTGTGACCTAGTAGGAAGCCCATGTTAGAGCAGGCTTCTGGCAGGACCTGTGAAACTGTGAAGTGAGGAGAGCCCACACTAGAGCAGGTTTGCTGGCAGGACTTGCAACCCAACTAGGGAACCACACTGGAGCAGTATAATCCCAAAGGACTATACCCCATGGAAGAGACCCACGCTGGAGCAGTTTACAAAGAACTGTAGCCCATGGGTAGGACTCAACATTGGAGAAATTGATGGATGACTGTGTCCTCTGAGACGGACCCCACATTGGAGCAGAAGAAGAGCATGAGGAGTCATTTCCCTGAGGAGAAGGGAGTCTTTCCTTATATTTTATCTCCCCTGTCCAGCTGAGGAGAGGGAGTAATAGAGCAGCTGTTGTGGGCACCTAACATGCAGCCAGGGTCAACTCACCACAGAGTGGAAGAAGAATAAGAAACATCCTACACGTACTGAGATTTTTCCTGAAAACAAAAATTTATTAAATCTTTAATATATTGTAAGCTGAGGTAGTTATCTTATCAAATAAGGGTGTTTACTAAGGCTTAACTATTCTCACTCTTAGATTGGCATAAACATCATAACAATTTGAAGTTGACTATGCTTCCATGTCTTTCATTCCTCCAGATTGTTTAAAAAGTACAGGATTATAACAGAGGTATTAAACATTCCATTTCATTTAATCAGGCTTCAGCTTCTTATCAGTGCTTATATATTTCTATCATGTTTCTGGATATAAATAAAAATAGCTAAACCCAGGATTAGTAGTAGAAGAAGAAGAATGTAAAAAAAAACCAAACATAGAACAACTCTAACTGTGCTGGACGAGGAAAATTTGCATAGAAGAATATCATCTGGTTGTTGAAGAAGAGGAAACAAATGCCTGTAGGATGCCTGAAAGTTTAGGTTCTGTTAGTAAGAGCTTAAGAGATATGTAATATTATCTAATTTAACAATCTGGGAATATTCCTGTGATACTGAAAAATTTGTATCTGTTAATGTAGGAGTTCAGGCTCCGTAGATATCTCAAGTTTTCATTGTGGAATGCCTCATGCAGCAAATTTTCTTTTTTTATACATGCTTAGAGCTGTTTCACCTTGACAGGCAGAAGAATTCAATACTTCTACACTGACGAAGTAGAGTCCATGTTCAGAAACTGGACATTCATCCACAAAGAAACTCATAGATTTTAATGTAATGGCCATATTCCATGCATAAATAATCAATTCAATTGAGCATATTATGAAGCAGCAATGACCACTTTCTTAATAACTGTCTGGAGAGTACTTCCTGCTTTTATACAGAATTTTTGTACATAAATTTGGTAACTCACCAAATTTTGGGTTTGAGTATTCCTTGTGAATACTTCACCATCAAAGATACTGAAGTTGGTGGTCCATAAATACACTCAAAAATTTTTCAGTTCTCTAAAAAGTATGAAAGATTAATTAGGTGATCAATAAATATCACAAATAAGAGTAATCTTACAGCCCATTATTTAATATACTTGCCTAGAAAGGAAAGTCTTAAAACTGTTTAAATATATAGCATGGACTATTTTTTTAGTCAAAAAGGACATTAATCCATCCATGAAAGGAAGACATCCTGAGTTCCATAAAAGAAAAGGATTTAGGATATACTAACCCATACTGTTTTCCCAATATCTAACCTGAATCAGCTTCCTAGTCAGTGTGCTAGCTACTTTGAGTACTAATTTACTGAAATGATGAAATACTTTACATACAATATAGGGCACTCAACACGGGGCATAAAGTGGTTAAAAATATATATATTTTGGTACCCAACAATGTTGTACATATTATTCTTTACTGGCTCAACTTCAGTGAATCTTGAAGCACATTTTTAACTGAACACCTCTTTGTACTGGAGACCCAGAAGAGATGTGCTACACATGAAGTGCAACACATGAAGACCATCTGCAAAAACCTTTGTATTGCACTTGAAAATAGCCAGACACATGGAGCTGCAAGCTGTCACTCAAGCTTACAGGTCTGTCAGAATAAATCCCAGTATTGACACCTATTGCTTACTTCAATCAGAGAAAAATAAGAGGGTGGGGTTTTTTGTTTGTTTGGTTTTGTTTTGTTTTGTTTTGAAGGAAACAGAAATTTCAGAATGTCATTGGGTTTTAGCTAGAATACTTCTAAAATAGAGTATTTGTAAAGCACTAATCACTCTGTCTAAATACAAAAGCTGCTGTATACTTAGTCTTCCTCTAAGCTAATGGCAAAGAATACCATGACAGGCATGTACCATCATATTAATGATAACATTCTACACATAACGATCTCATATATCCTGTGGTATCCTTCTGATTGAACACTATAGATGCTGCAAAAGCTGTTAGTTCTATAGTTCAGATCAAAATCTTCAAGCTTTTTCACAATAAATATTGAAATGAACAAAATATATGCTATGAAGCTTCTAATAGCTCCTATTCTCAATCACCACATTTTCCCATTTTCATGTATGTAAAATCTATAGTTATTTTTTTTTTTTTGGTTCAGCACATACTCTCCAATCGCTGAATCACACGTTGCCATACGGAAGAGTGTGACATTGCAGCTAACTGAAGCTTGGATATTAATAGGCTTAGGCAGACCTTAGAACAGTGGTAAACTTTGAACAGTAAAGCAGAAAAGTGTTAACATTTTTCTTCAGTGAAGGCTTTGAATGGACATTTTTCATAATCTTTTGGTATCATACTAATGACATTTGTGGAAACAATGGACCTCCAAACTAACAAAATATAATCAGGCATAGCTATGTGGTTGGTGTTTTCCAAATTAATTTGCATAGTTATCTAACTTCCAAGGTAACTAGTCTAATTCCATCTGAAAATTAGAACCAAGACAATTCCATAAAAATTTAGTTCTTTAAAATCAAGATGTCTAGCTTAAGCTAGTGGTACAGATTTTCTCTATATTCAATAATACAAGCTTTCTAACTATTAAATAATTCCTGTAAGATTGGCAAATAAGAGTACATCTATATCTGCAGACATGAGGCTGCTTTAGAATTCCTGGATCCAAGTGTGTGTGCTGCGAGCCAACTGATTGTATGCAAAAATCATAATGGGATATACACTAGCATTTTTTTTCCCATTCCATTCTCTGACTATACATATATATATAGAAACAGAAATTAAACTTTACCTAAAATCTAGTCTTTAAAAGGAACCAAAGGTTGAAAAATGTGTTCTCAATTTGCTGCCTTTTAATGTAAGAGACATACCAGACTTGAATTAGAAGACATACAAGACTTGAACTGGTGTGCTATTTCTGACAGGAAAAGTAGTAAAAATGGTTAACTTTTCCTCTAAAATAAATTAATTGATTGATTATTCTGTCAGATGTGGTCAGGATAGAGATACTGCTGGTTTATACCCTACTCTGTGTTAGATTTCCAACAAGAATTAATGTGTGAGATTAATTTAATTTTGACTGTAGGGGAAGAGGAGGTTTCTGAACCTAAAATGCATCCCTCTCCTGATTTGAGCTCTTCCCTTGACTGACAGTACCAAGAACAACAGCTCAGTCCTCATCTCCTTTACTTTAGATTAAAGAGACATATTGTGCCTATTCATTCAAGGTCTCTCCTGGTAGTACCACTGGTGCCTGTCATATCTGTAGCAAAGGGGTCATGATGACATTTAGGCCTTTGCCCCTGCAGAGTCTCCACAAAAAATCCTGTTGATCTACCCTTCATCTGCTGCTATGCAGTATTCCTACGTCATTACTCATCTCTATCAGCTGGTGTCTTATCCAGAGTGCATCTCCTGAAGGGAAGGCAGCGAATACCCTGGCTGTCCAAACCCTGGCTTCAGGAGCAAAAGTCAGTTCCTGCAGTCTGTAACTGGACAGCTGTGTATTGAGAGTGTCTAGGAGTTCTTCCAGAACTACGTCCTTTGACATGACAGAGGTGGTCACAACATCATTGCAGGAGGCTATACCCTGTAGTCACCACTACTGCCCCACCAACTTCCGCAGCATTGACCAGAACCTACAGATCCCCTGTGCATAATCCTTTACACCAACCAAACTGGCAGTTGCCTTGTACATGTCCTAGTTATTGTGCTTTTAGTCTCTGTCATTCCCTAGTCGTTAGTTAAATAGGAACCTGGACATGACCAGAGGGACCTGGATAAGCTGGAGAGGTGGGCCCAGGTGAACCTCATGAGGTTTAACAAGACTAAGTGCAGGGTCCTGCACCTGGGTCAGAACAACCCTCACTATCAATACAGGGTGGGAGACAAGGTGCTGGAGAGCACATATGCGGAAAAGGACTTGGGGGTGCTGGTAGACAAGAAGCTGGACATGAGCCAACAGTGTGCGCTTGCAGCCCAGAAAGCCAATTGCATCCTGGGCTACATCAAGAGAAGTGTGGCCAGCAGATCGATGGAGGTGATTCTGCCCCTCTACACTGCACTGGTGAGACCTCAACTGGAGTACTGTGTCCAGCTCCGGAGCCCTCAGCACAGGAAAGACATAGACCTGGTGGAGCGCGTCCAGATGAGGGCCACAAAGATGATCAGAGAGCTGGAACACCTTTCCTATAAGGACAGGCTGAGGGAGTTGGGGTGGTTCAGCCTGAGGAAGAGAAGGCTCTGGGGTAGCCTAATAGCAACCTTCCAGTACCTGAAGGGGGCCTACAGGAAGGCTGGAGAGGGGCTGTTTACGAGGTCCTGTAGTGAAAGGATGAGGGCTAATGGGTTTACATTAGAGAAGAGTAGATTTAGACTGGACATCAGGAAGAAGTTCTTTATATTGAGGGTGATAGAGCAGTGGAATAGGCTACCCAGGGAGGTGGTTGAGGCCCCATCCCTGGAGATATTTAAGCTGAGGCTGGACTAGTTGAGGGTGTCCCTTCTCACTGCAGGGGGGCTGGACTAGATGACCTTTGGAGGTCCCTTCCAGCCCTAGCCATTCTATGATTCTATGATTCTATGACCTTCCCCAGCTCCTTCATGATTTCCCACTCAGTAAGCAACTTCTCACAGTTTCTTTTGGCTCCCAACTGACATAAATGCTGAGGTTTTGTCACTTTCCCTTCTGTCTTGTGGTCCCCTTCATCACACACTGTGTTTATCAGACAGTGCACCTGTAAAGACTCCCATGAGAATAAAAGGGTTCAATAGCTATATTTAAGGTCTGTCTTTTGGTAATGGAAACCAAGAATAAATGTTTTCAGGCCTAAAGGATTCAGGCATTGCCTAAGTGTACAGATTCAGATTAGAGATCTGGACTCATCTTTCATCCATCTCTGTGCTGGATGTTGCATTCATTGAACTCAAAGTAAAAACAAAAAGCCCAACAAAACCACCAAAACAACAAAAAAACCCTCCCTTCAATAAAAATAGCATTGAGTTCACTGGGAGATGATCATATCCTTTGCAGACTTCTAGTCTTGCATACTTACAGATATGAAAGAACAAGGTCCTAGGGGCAGTCAATTTTAAATTTTTTTCTTCTTCAAACTGAAGTGTCCTGTTTAGCTTTTGAAGGCTGACTACATCAGTAGTTGTAGTTTGAATGTATCTTCTTGTTAGGGAATGTGAATGGTGGGGAAAAACCTGACACCACCCTATTCCAAACAACTTGAGCTAATTTTCATAGGAACCTTAACAGTGATAATACTAAAATGACCTTTATGGAGTTAGCTAATAACTTAGCCTGCACGGTCATGGAGTTCTGAGCTTCTGATAGAAGTCAAGTAGTTATAGAAGTCATGCTAAATAAAGCAGCTCTAATTATTTTGATAACTACTTTCTTTGTGTCTGTACTAGTCTTCACTGTATATTTGTCAAACTGGACAATCACTAGGAGAGTGACCAATGATGACATCCAAAGTGGGATCATACACTTTAGCCTATGATGGCTGCTAGGAAGATGACACTATTGTGGCTCATTGTGTAATCTATCTTGTGCTTTTTCTGCCTTGTCTTCAGCATCTGTTAGCTCTAACAAATATATAATCACTTCAGCTGTATCCAAAGAGCAAAGTATCAAAATACATCTTGTGTTGGTCTTCCTTTGCTGTATTCTAGTCAGGTCATTTCCACTACATCTGCTATGAGAAAACATGGCTATATGAATTGAATATTTATTTCCTGATTTTGTTCACACAACCATTTGGTGCCTACATGAGCACATACACACATACATCCATGCACAACTTGTCAGAAGCTAGGTGTACTGCCAGCAGTCATCATTTATGTCATCAGTACATATCCAATTACCAGATCTCCTTTTTCTTCTTTTTTTTTTCCACATAAACTCTCCCAGCAGCTCCATATGCAACATTCTTGTATTCTCAGCTTTCTCCCAGTTAGACTGTACTTACCTATAATTTCTCCTCCCAGTTCAGGAAGAACTTAGTGACTCTTTCCTTTCCTATCCACTTCTATTTCCTTGTGAGCTATCTTCAGCAAGTACACTCTTCTCTCATTTTCTAAGCTTCTGGCAAACTCTTATTTCTCTCTGATCTCTTTACTTGCCTTTGGCTATGTCTATCAGCATCGAAGTAAATCCAAGAAAGAAAATACAGTCACACTCATGTGAAGAACTCTAGCTGTTTTTCCCCAAAGCTCATGATAAATCCAGAGTTACAGATTTCTCCATTTGGAGACTGGTGGGGAAGAGAGGGGCGGGGGTAAAGAAAGACAAGAACAGAAGAAAAATGAGTGGAGTAGTGAATTAGGTAGAAATGTTCAGTGAGAATACAACAGAAACATTTTCCTGACATTTCCAGCCAGCTATTGTATGGGTACAATGACATACCGCACAATTACAGCAGTGCAGCATAACAACAAAAGGTGGGATTCTCTGGATGTGATTAACTTGTTCAAGTTTTCTACAACATGAACTTCTGTCAGAGGTTAAAAATTTATTAAGTTTTTACAGCAGCGATCTGTTCCCTTTCTTTTCTGGAGTTCTTCACTGACAGTGGGCACAATCCCTTGCATCACAAAAAATAGATCTACATCCATCACTTCTTGTGAGGAACAGACTGGCTTGCAGCTGCAGTAGTGTAGATGGCAAACTGGTGGTGACATTCTGAAGAGTTTGACATATTTTGTGGCTTAGAAACATGTAATTAAACAAATATCATAGTTATATGCTGCCACTGCAAGATCTGTGTAAATAAATGGCAGACTGCAATATATCACTTTTTCATAATGCATACAATTATATTGATAGAATAAGAGTAAATGTAGCAAAAATGTTTTAAGATGACATTGTAGACAATTGGTTTTGAAAGATTAACGTACATTAACAAGGAGTGAAAAGATAAAATATTTCAAATAGATATTTTATGGAAGTTTTAGGAGTCTGACTCAATCATACTTTGCTAACTCACATATTATAAAAGATAAATCTAGGCAGATGACATATTTTAGTGAGTCAAAAACTTCCTCAGAACTAATTTTTTTTGTAGTTCAAATTTCATTCATACTACCCTTTTAAATCCTGCAAGTGATCATTCCCAGAAGTTGTGCTTTTTTAAGGCAGTGCTTTTGAGAATTATTTTATAGAAGCTAGTAGGTCAGCATTTTCAGCCTAAAAAAATACCATTTCCAGAATTACTGTATAATGAAAGCATCACTTACAGGAATTGTTAAAGAAAGGTACAGCTTTGCTCTCTCAAGTAGACAAACTCCCATCTAATGAAATTACCATCATACCTGTGGGTCAATACATGCCTGGATAGCCTAAGGTTAATTAATGCCTTCAGATGAATCAGAATTTAATATGTAACACCAGCACCTGATTCCCTTTGAAAGAAAAAAAAAAACAAACACAAAACCAAAAAGAAAAAGAAAACCACAACAAAACAACAAAACTCACTGTCTTAAAAGAAATATACACCAATATATCTTGAAAACTTTAGCTGTCAAATTATACAAATTGCCATTAGGGAAGAGGTCATAAATGTTTTCCAGTTAGATATTTTCTTGTGTTTCTTTCTTGGATTTGTTTGTCTACAGGATGACAATAGTGATGATGATTTTAAATGTAAGCTTTTCTTCTTTATTTTTAAAACATTTGAAAAGGTACAACTCTACATATATTTATATACTTTGTGCATGTATCTGTGGAATTCTCAGACAAGAATACAACTCTGATATTAATTAGGGGGTTGAAAGAAAGGCTGTAACTGAATGATCAATCACATTTCCATACAGACTGCCTGGAGTATGTCATTACTACAGATTACACAAAAGCAGAATTATTCTCTGTACAAAATGGAATGGGAAGGGAATGGAGAATCAGCTTATAGGTTTGGAAAACCTATACTGAATAGCCGCTGGTGCTACTTGTCCACTAGAAGTATAAATTACCAGTTGTCACTGCAGGTAAATAAGCAGGTAGTGAAGCAGGATGCAAGAAATTATGTGTCATTTTCACTCATCGTGGGCAGAAGTATTAGATGACTCAGGGCATCTCAGGATTGTTTGGGTTTGTGTAAATAATTTTATCTCTGATTTATTAAAACTACTGATTTAATAAAAGTTGAAATACCTTCTTCTTAACACCTTAACACCTAACTTGAGTGTGTGAATTGAATCCTAACATGGAATGTAGATTTATCAGGATTTAGATCTTTAAATATGTTTGGTTTTTGTATGTCACTTGAGATACCTTAGACTGAGATAGCCATGTGAGCCAAAAGATACAACACAGGGCTATCATACAGCCAGTTTATTTTCAGCAGCTACTGGAGGCAAGACCTATGTCATCTAAAATGACTCTAGATACCTAAGCATGGACAATTTAGTCCTGTTAATAATTACTTTAATGTCATTGCTCTATTTTACTCATGACCACAGTGAGGATCCATCCTATAAGGGAACGTTCTTAGTATCTTTACTTTGTACAGAAAATTAAGACTCAATCTTTATTTTAGGGGATGTGTCCTATTTCATTTGTCAGATGATTGTATATGATTGAACATCTAAAAAAAGGTTATGTTTCCATTAAAAAATTAGAATTTTTTATCCATTATATACATATATGTTTGCATATATATAAATTTCAAGTGGGTAAGAGAAATAGAATACAAGAAATAAAGCTTCTGGATGCATCTACACTGATAAAAAGGCCGTTGAGTTAACTTTGGTCCTTTGAACTGGACACTTGCTTCACTGTTAGCTCGTTCCTTGGCTATTTGGACTACTTCAGGTATTTTGTTCCAAGACAGTAGGAGGAGTAGTTCTGAGGCAAGTTAATTCCAGGAAATGCTAACAGCAAGCAGTGTGAATGAGACTGCTCCATGTTTAGATCCAAGAACCCTACAGAGTCTGTTTCCATTACTCACCTCTACCCATATTTTCCTATCTTTAAACAGGATTATTTTATCACTGATAGAATTCAGAAAAGATAAATTAAAGATGTATTTCCACATACTAATTGTATTTGATCAGTAATGGTGTACTTAAAGAAATAGGTTTCAAAATGTGTCATCATTACATCATATGATATCTTCAGTATCATATATACCACACATGGAATAAGGCACAGTATTTTCAGTCTGCTGGTATTAAAAATGATAATCATCCAAGTGCATGTTTTTAAGATTTTTTTTCTTTCCTGGCCTCAGTTCCCTATGTGGTCATGACTATGACAATGACATAAGTTAACAATATCAAATAGGCTTTGACACATGGCTTTAAAATAGGAATCATTAAATTATTTTTTCCAGAATTAAAAAAGAGAGCTGTGTTTGCCATTAGTCTTACTCATGGGGGAACCATCAGATGTAGCACACCATGTAAATAAAGTGCATGCTAAAAAAGAAGTCTACAGTTCTTCTAGAAGTTTTGCAATTGGACAGAAATGGAAAAATCCCCCCCTGCCCCAAAATGGTGAGATGGATACAATAACAAAATTGAACTGGTAGTAATAACTTTAGTCAATTATTTGACTAACAGCATTTTCTTTTTTCTCATGTTTCATCTACTGTCTTGTTTGTGCACATCTCTATGACAAGATCTTTATGCATTACTACAGAAATTATCTCTTTCACTTGGGAAAGCAATTAAACTGATGCAATTATTTTTATTTTTCTTTATGATTACTTATGCATCGAGTTAAGCATCAAAATACGCATGTTAATTTACTACTACACAACTAGAAATAGTAATACTTGATCAACTGATTATTGGGAAGAGAAAATTGAAGTATATTAAGAATATTGAAAAGATGCAAAAAGTTTGTACAGTCAAATTCTGTGAACTTCAGCTTTATATCACCACTTTAACAAACTATACTACTGATAAGTTTGGGAGTTATCACTTCATCTAAGATGAAAGAAAAGTGAGAATTAAGAGTTTATCCAGCTAATTACTCCAAAGATATACTGCATAAAACAGCAATTGAGAAGTCAAGGTTACAGCACTACTTGTGTCTCTCTTCCTCATCTTCCAAAATTAGAGCTGTCTGATTTTTCAGTTGCAACAAAAATAGAGGACATTGAGTCACATTACCATCACCTTGATCAACAGAAACTCGGGATATTTTTTGGCTATTAGACATTGCCATAATACAGTAGGTAAATATCTTGTAAATCAGGTAAACACTTTTTAGTGATAAAGATAATGATGCTTATGTTAAAAAAAAAAAAAAAAGCGCTTCAATTTCTGAGTATTTAACTCACATTTTAATTATCAGAATTCATATTTTGCTTCAAGGAAATAAATTTTCCTTAACCCATTCAAATCTTTTTTTCTTGTGAAAGGGTTGGCAGATAGAAGCTGAGTTCTCAAGAAGCCATTTTGAATGACTAAAACTTGAGAAAATGCTACATATAGAGTGCATGATGAATAATCTATCTCTCTATATATGCATGATTTAGAAGATAAAACATTCTAATACAATACCATGAAAACTGAGACATCTTAATTTCTTTAAATACATAGAATTTAATACATGCACTGCTACTTGTAGTTCCAAATCAGAAAGTCTGTATGGATATGTAAAAATTTGAATGAATTGCAGAAAACTTAAAAATACAGGTTATGTGAAGTCTGAGTTTTAAGCAGAATTTTAATACAGTTCTGGAAATTGAGTAGCATATGCAGTGATTAAAAAAAAAAAAAGAAATATAAATAGATTAGAAGTGTTATCAAATGTAATTATATTTCTGAAAGAGGAAGAAAAGTATATTAACAAAAATGTATGTTATTCTAATAGAGGTGTTTCCTTTTTAGCATCTTCTTGAAACAAATGTTTTTAATTTTTCTGGTGGATGTTTCTTGGTCCTCTTAAAAACCTCTCTTCACTTCAGCTGAAATAGATTTAATTTTTATTTTCCATATGAATTTCTTCTTTTTCTTGTTATTTTTAATGTGTTCTTATCTTAACTCCTCACATTTTTTGTGACCTCGGAATAAAACCTCATTTAAATATTAATCAAATTTAAAAGATACAGTCTTTATTTGTAAATATCTTTGTCTTAAAATTTATTCCAAGCTTACAATATTTTGAGATATGCACCAGAAACATCAGAATACTGTAATGTTGGATATTTAGTTTAGAAGTGGTAGTTAAAACATAAATCACTACTAAAAGGGTTTATCCAGACATAAGGTCAAGAAATGCACTTGGGATAGATATAACAGAGGGTAGAAAATGAGGTAAGTAGTGATGTATGTTCTCATAAAATTATTTCCCTGTCCTTGAGCAGGTGAGACTCCCTGGATTATAGGCAATGAAAATAGTTTTAGTTAATCATTGTGTAAACTATATTAAACTTTCAGATCATTATTAATTAAATACTAACATACTGAAAATACTAAAATAATTTGAATTTTGCTAATATATTAATGACAGCAGGATTTTGTTGCAAAACATAATAAAGAAAAGGAATTTAGGAACTTGTGTTTATAAAATATTTATTTTTTATCATTATATTCTCTTCATGTTTTTTATGATTGTGTTTCATATTTCATATCATTTGTATAAAGGGAATGATAGAGATTATATTTTAACCCATGCACCAGTACATTCTGGGGAGTCTACAATCTGGAAAGCAGTTTGGCAGAAAAGGACCTGGGGATTCCTGTGGATACCAAATTGAACATCAGCCAGCAGTGTGCTCTTGCTCAAAAAAAAAGCTAATGTTAACCTGAGCTGCCTTAGGCAAAGTATTTGCAATAGGTCAAGGGAGATAAGCTTTCCAATCTATGCACAACTTTCAGGGCCACATCTTAGGTACCATGTCCAGATCTGGGCTCCTCAGTAAAAGAGAGATATGGCCATACTGTGGAGAGGATCCAGCAAAAGGTCACAAAACAATGTCATAGGTTGCTCAGAAAAGTGGTAGATGCCCCATTCCTGGAAACAAGTTGGATGGAAGTCTGGACCCTAGCTAAGATCTAGTTGAAGATGTCTCTGCTCATTGCAAGGAGGTTGGCCTAGGTGATCTTTAAAGGTCTCTTCCAACCTAAACTATGATATGATTCCATGATTCTATGAAAGAGGACAGAGCCAGGCTCTTTTCAAGGATGCCCAGTGACAGAAGAAAAGGTAATGGGCACAAATTAAAGCACAGTATGTTCCCTTTGATTATCAAGAAAGAGTATTTTTACTGAAGAGGGTGACTGAGCCCTCGCTCAGGTTGAACAAAAAGGTTGTGGAGTCTCCCTCATTGGATATATTCAAAGATATCTGGGCAGCTTTCTGTGAAGTCTACTTGAGCAGTAGGGTGGTTGAAGCAGATGACCTTCAAAGGTCACTTTCAACCTGAATCATTCTGTGATTTTCGTGATTCTGTGATTGCCACTTAAGAAAACTGTTGAAGATCATCAGCATTTGAGCTCAGAATGGAAAACAAAATGTCCAAAAGGAAATTAAATTTGTCTTTTCATATCTTTATAACAAATCTAATAAAAAAAAATAAGAATTACCCATTGATAGGAAAAATAAAAGGAAAAGGAAACAGATTAGTTAACTTATTGTCTATTTCATCACTTGTAAGTTATCTTTAATTTCAAGAAATAAAAAAAATCCTTTTCTTCACAGTCAAGTGAATATGTCAGTAGAGAACAGTGAAAGTCAGTAGAGAACAGCAGAACCCAAGTTCACTGAAACTCAGTATCTATGTAGCTTGGTATCTATTCAGCTTTCTAGGAGGACTATCCTCTGTTGGAAAGGTTAAAAAAGAATAAATTGTTCTATGCCAGCAAGGAAAGTGGATATTAATTTGGACTATATAGGCTCACCTTTGCTAGTTATTGTCTGTGTAAATTTATAGTAAGCCTTTTCATACATTTGTTTAGGTTGGAAAAGACCCTCAAGACCATGAAGTCCAACCTTTCCATATGCACTGAATGGATTCCATGTCCTGAGATGCTCAGTAATCTAAAAGTCCATCCATATAAAGGACAGACAACATTTTTAAATACTATATGAGTTTAAGGCACCCTGCCATATTGGACCCTATAAATGTAATGCATGGCTACTCTCTGTATGTTTATGTTGAAAAGTAATGAGTTCCAGTTGAGAGGGATAACCAGAATGAGAATCAAAGCTATAGAAAAATAGTACTTATTTAAAAAAAAATATTATGACAAATCCTGACTAAAGGGCTGCAGGATTAGTTTATTTTTCTGCTAAGTTTATAGAAATGTATTCACTCTATACACCTACAGCATACACACCAGTGTTAACATTTATCCTGAAAACAATGGAATTAAGGGAAGCTTTTTTTTCTCATGGTTCTGAGTCTGGTTATCTACTGTAAGTTCTATCATGAAGCAAGCTTAAGTCTGAAGGTTTGCTCTTTGGTTTTGATTTTATGTGTGTGTGTCTGTGTTCCCCTACAAAGTGGAATCTAAAATCCTTTCTCTCAGTGAGAGTGTTACTGACATTTATCTTAAATATCTGGATGCCCGTTTTCACAATATATGCAAAGACAATTTATTTTAGATTTTTTACCATTCTGTCCAATTTAATAAGTAATAGACTATTAGTTAAGAACCTGCAATTGTTAAGAACATTTTGATAAGCAGTACTTGAAGAAAAGTGTCTGTCAAAGTTTAGGGTAAGGGCAGCCTGCTAGACTTATAACAAGTGTTCCCTGTTAACATCTTTCCATCCCTGGAGGGGAAAAGAAAGGGAATAACAGAGACAGAGAGACTTATCAATTAGAAAAGAAAAATAGAACAGCTTTAATGAAAATAATAATGATAAAATGGAACATATATGCTAATATATACCAAAACAGTGTTGAACCCAACCCTGCCCTTGATGGCAATTATGTCACCAACACCACTGATGCTGGAACAGGCACTAGGGAGATCCTGGACTGGACTCAGTGGCAGACAGGAACCTGATTCAGGAGCTGGATTCTGGTACTGGATTCAGGAACACATGGATCAAGATCAAAGGCAGAACTGAACTGATGGAGTCTTCCTTGGATACTGGCCATTGCAGAAGAGAGCTTGACCATCATGATCCCTCAGCTTTATACCAAATATGAAGTATATGTGATGCCATACCCCATTGGTCAGTTTAGGGTCACCTGTCCTGTCAACTTCTCCCTGCATGTGTGGTCTTTTACTTTCTGCACCCCCCCAGCCTGGTACACAAGATTGAGCAGTGTCCTTGGTCTGCACACTAACCCTTGATAGTAACTCTATACATTGGGTGCTACCCCTGCTAGAAGCAGACACTGCCTGTGAAAACAAGCTCCTGACTTCAGAAAATGCAGTCAGAAGAGCTGAGCTGAAAAGTAAAATCACTGAACAGAATTGCTCTGTTCTAACACAGACCAGGACAGTGTCCACACAATGAATTAATAGCCTCCACACATTCTAATATTTACATTTATCTTCAGAATTGCTTCTTGGTTTTGATTCCACTGAATTCACATGTAGAACAGCATGCTCATTAACAAATGTCATTTGAAGCCCTGGAAGCACACAGGAATTGATATTAATGAGGACCCTGCTGGAAGTCACTGCTTAGAAAAGGTAAAGCCTCTAAGAGGAAAAAGAGCCCAAACAGCCTATGCATGAGAAAGCTTTCTCTTTTTGTTTCTTTTTTTTTTTTTTTTTTCCACTGTCTCTGTGTTCCTCTTATACTTACTTTGAATAGTTGCAATTAAAAAAAAAAAAAAAAAGCAACAACTCCTCATCTTTAAATAGAAAATTCAGGGCCTAGCATTTAAACTTATCTGGGTCCTTACTTTTCCTCCACTCTCAGTAATGTTGAGGTCAGCCACCTTGAGTCATCCAGTTTTTGTCATGAAAGAACATGTGGAATGAGGATTTTCTTTACCATATTCAAATTCACCTGGTTCTGAGTATATCAGAAGATACAGCCTGTCATATTTCCACCAGCCTCAGTAGAGCTCTAACTACTGAATATCTGGTCTGACATTTGAATACCTGCACGCTGAGGTTGTTACACTCAAAATCTTGCTGTAACGTAAAGCGAACATATTTATACACAGAGACAAGAAAGTATGTCTGGCCTAATTAATGTTTTAACAGTCTTATACCTAGACTGTTACTGAAGACCTAGACTAATACCAAATCACCTAATAAATGCAGAAAAGTCCAATTCATGATGCAGTCAAAATTGTTCTACAAAAGTAGAACACTATCTTCCATTTTTTGTTCGTATCATGTTCATCAGATTGTTCCTTTTAATCCTACTGTTGCTGCTTCAAACTTCCTCAAGAAGCACAGGTATAGGAAGGGGAGTTTATGCTGAGTGATCATCACGTCACCTACATTGGTAAGGCTTTTATCATATGTAGCACTCCCGGAAAAAAAAGCTGGGGACAGGTCAAGCAATAGTCACTTGACCCATAAAAAAATGTGGAAACACCAACTTAGGCCAAGGTAAGCTCGAACAGGTCCTGAGAGTCTGCACTCTTATTTTGTTAAAAAGCCTATGGACTTTCACTGGCAAAGGTAAAAATCTCACCCAGCTAAAAGCTTTTATTAGAGTTGTAATGGCAGTAGTCTACTCAGCAAGCAAACCCACTAGAGGCAGTGCAATTGGTAAGATGAAGTCATTAAGAGACAGTATTGTTTCAAGTGATTTTCTTCACAATGAAACTCACACTTACTTCCTGTACTCTACAACTTCATCTGTTTTAAGTACTTATTTATGTGCATACATGTATGTACATATATTCATACAATACTGTTTCAGGTTACAGAAACATCTAATTGTACCATATTTATTCTTTTAAGAGATAACATATTAAAAAGAAGAGGTACCTACTTAGAGGTTGTTGTGTAGACTCCCCTGTAGCATGCATTATACACGTGATTGATGACTGATAATAAAGTATAAGATTCACCATTCTTTCAGGTAGTTGCAGAGAGCGGTAAGGTCTCCTCCCCTCAGCCTTATTTTCTTCAGACCAAACAAGCCCCAGTTCCCTCAGCCACGCCTCATAAGACTTGTTCTCCATGCCCTTCACCAGCTTTGTTGTTCTTATCTGGTCCTGATCCAGGCCTAGGGCAGACAGTTTTTTTCATGAGAATGCTGTGGGAAACAGCGTCAAAAGGCTTTATGAAAGTCCAGCTAGACAACAACGACGGCCTTTCCCTCATCCACTAGGCAGGTTATCTTGACATAGAAGTTGTTCAGGTCAGTCAAGCAGGACCTGCCTTTCATAAACCCATGTTGACTGGGCCTGATCACCTGGTTGTCCTGTATATGGTGTATAATGGCACTCAAGATGATCTGCTCCATGACCTTCCCTGTCACTGAGGTCAAACTGACAGGTCTATAGTTACCCGGATGCTCCTTTGAGCCCTTCTTGTAGATGGGAGTCACATTTGCTATCCTCCAGTCAACTAGGACCTCTCCAGTTAGGCAGGACTGCTGGTAAATGACAGAGAGAGGCTTGGTGAACACACCAACTTCTTCAGTACTCTTGGGTGTAACCCATCCAGCCCTATAGCTATGTGTATGTTTAAGTGGTGTGGCAGGTCATTAACTATTTCCTCTTGAACTGTAAAATTGTCACTCTGCCCCCTCTCCCTGTCTTCCAGCTCAGGGGGCTGGGTGTCTAGGAAACAACTAGTTCTACTACTACAGACTGAGGCAAAGAAGTCTTTTCCTCATCCCTTGTCACTATGTTTCCTCCTGCATCCAATAAAGGATGGAGATTCTCCCTAGGCCTCCCTGTGTTGTTAATATATTTATAGAAACAATTTTATATAGAGGGACAAAATTTTATATTTCTGTGTGGAATAAATCTATACCAATTATAGCATTTTTTAAAAAACTACAACTTTCTCCCATCAGCCTTTGGTGACTGGTCTATTTTCAGAAGGGGAAAAAAAACTCAAAACAAAAACACAAAAACCACACACACATAGGCACAGAAAATAATAATAATAATAAAAATACAAACAAACAAACAAAAAACAAAGCACAAAACCAAAAATAAGCAAACCAAAAACATCTTCCCTTAAGAATAAAAATAATAGCCCGAAGGATAAGTGCAACAGGCAAGATATGCTACTGGCTTATCATGCAGTAGCTTGTGTATCTTATCAATAAATGGATTTTGTATAATGCTTTGGGAAACTCAGGGATATTTTCTACTCCTTAGAATATGTAGCCAGTTAAATGAAATTCTCCATTCCCAAACCTAAAGTTAGTTCAGATGCAATTGGATTGAGAACATTCATCAGTATGTTAAAGAAAAAAAATAACCTAGAAAACAATGATTGCAGTTATTGCATAACCCACAAAATAGGATTCTGAAATTTCAGTTTTATGTAAATTTTTCAAGAAGCATAAACATGATAAAAGAGGAAAACGCACCCACATTACCTTTTTAAAGAACACTTAGACTACATAGAGTAAGTGCTTTAATAATTGCTTTACAAGATATCAGTATTGATGTTTACTGTCATGCTTACATATTCCTCAGGTCCCAAGTAATTTTCAATTAATTACTTTATCCTTTTAAATTTCTCAGAGTTTTCTTCCTTAAATGAGGTATTGATGTATTCATCATTTAGTTGTGCTTTTTATTGTTGATATATTTTGACTGGGAATCTAATTATGATTATTAGATGTTAGTAATTCATAGCCTCATGTTTTAAAATGTCACAGTTGTTCAGAAAAGAGCTTAATGAATTCTCAATATATATAAAATTTGAGGTAAACGTTCTTTCAAGTAAAAGATTATTTTCCTCTATATGAAACAGAAGGATTGATAATGCCTCTGTATTTCATGTAGGATTTATGTTTTGAATTCTTTTAACTCATAATCACTTGCAAATTCTCAGAAAACTCATTTTGTCCTCAAAGGAAAGACCTAGATGTATCTCCAGGCACTATGATGTCTAATTTAAGACATTGTATTATTCAGAACAGACAGTTCATGCAGTAAAATAGCCACCTCAGGACAGGAATTAATATCTTCAGAACAGTTGAATTGTTCCCTGAAAGAACCTATCCTCCTCCATTATATTGGAAGCTTAGATGAAGTGGCTGTTAGTGAAGTGCCTCTAGGCAGGTAAGATGTACCTAATACTAGGATTCATAGAACACAGTTAAACATTTTTTTGGTTGGTTTTGGTCTTTTATTTTTTTTTTATCACCTTTGTAAAGCTGTTTGTTAAAATGATGATAGGAACTTTGATCACACATAAGAAAAAGTTACAAGCAGGACCACTTATCACATCCAAAAGGTTTAGGAACCTCTGATCTGCTACAAGTGGTCTTCAGCCTACAAAAATCTGTGGATACTTGTGAATGTTGGTTTGCACAGGACAGATGCATATATATTTTAAATTTGCAGATTGTCAGGGCTGGCATCTCTCTGGGTCTCAGGTGCTGGGAGCTATGGGGTCTGTATCTGGCCCAGTGAGGGGAACCGAGGTCAGACATAGCCCTGGGATGGCCACACAGGGCCATGGGGACAGGGTTGTGCAAGGCCAGACCAAGAGATTAGCCCCATGAGGGGCCTGATTCATCAGGGCCAGTCAGGGCAGGGCTGCACCACAGCTCAGGAAGGCCCAGGGAGACCACTGGCTGAAGGTAGCGCTCAAGGGCTGAGGGTGCATTCCAGTTACAGCCATCATGTAGCACTGCTTGCAGATGTCTCCCCACCACTACTGGCTGGATGGGGTCTGTCCTTGATTGCACTGTCTGTAGCTTGACCATGAGCCCCCAAAACCAAGACTCTGGAGAAGGCTGGACATAGAATGCTCTCAAGATGCTTTTGCTGATAACCACTGCAGATACCTATGCACACCTGAGGACCTTGATCTTTTTTGGCATTAATTGTTACTCTTCTTTTTGAGATAGTCTTTTTGACAGGTAAATTCATTTTGAAAAGGATTGCCTTCAAAGACTGGAACTTCTTCATATCAGGAAAAAGTGCCATTTTCATGATTTGCACATTATGAAGGACAATGGGATGCTCAGAAGAGTGATTCAGTAGTTCTTAATAACACTGAATAATTCTGAAATCAAGATCAACTATATGAAAGCATCAACCATGAAACAGTTCACTGTCCATCATACTTTATAAGGTACACTCTGACTCTCTTATAGCTTATGCAAATTACTTCTAAAATAGTAAATGGAGTTTCTGTATTTGGCTGTAATTATTCCCAGAGTGAAAAAAAACCCTTAGAGATGCTTATTGCACCTTACTCCTCTTTTCAAAATTCATTTGAATAAAATCTTCCATTGTTCTCTTGCTGACCATCAAAATTTTAAAAGTAATTGATGGTATCTCATACGATTTATGCTTGTCAATGTCTGTACTTGGAAAGTTAGAGGCAGCATAAAGAGTTCTTTCTCACATACTCAGCTTTCAGGGTAAAAAATACCTGAAGGTTAAATAACTGCTGTTTAATTTATTCACAATCTTATATTCTCTGTGGTTATATTTCACTCATATTTCTGAAGTGTTATTCAACATTAAAAGAAGATATTTCAGTAACAATAATTAGTGAAATTACTTATCTGTTTCTATTTTTTTCCTCTTTCTTTTGCTAAACAATAACAACACAGGGATAATGAAATAATTTTCTATGCAGTTCTTAGGAAATCATCTCTTACTGATGAAAAGACAAAGAATCTCAGCTGTGATTGCTATATATTCTACAATTAATTCATATGTCTATTTAGCACAATTGACTTAACTGAATCTGAGGAACTCCTTCAAATGAGATTATATTGGTCTAGAGACATTGTTATGGTTTAAGTCTCGTAGGCAGGTAAACAACAGTTATTCACTCACTCCCCTCCAGCAGGATAAGAGAGATTCAGAAAGGTATGTGAAAATGAGTAGATTGAGATAAAGACACTTTAAAAGGTCTTTTTTTGCACATGCAGCAAAGCAAAAATAAGGAATTAAATCACTACTGTCCTCAGTGGTCAGGTGTTCAGTCATCTGCAGGAAATCAGGGCTTCATCATGTACATGAGCTACTTGGGAAGATAAAGGTCATGACTGCAGATATTACACCCTTAGTCTTTTTTTTTTTTTTTCTCACAGATTTTACTATGACTATGATATCATATGGTGTAGAATATTCCTGTGGTCAATTTGGGTCACCTGTCCCAGATGTGTCCCCTCCCAGCTTCTTGTGCACCCCCAGCTTACTTGCTGTTGGTATAGCATGGGAAGAATCAGAGAAAGCCTTGATGCTCCGTAGGCACTGCTCAACAACAGCTACATTGGTGTACCATCAGCAGTGCTTTTATCACAAATCCAAAACATGGCACTGTACAAGCTCCTGTGAAGAAAAATAAATCTAAACTAAACTAACTGTAAACTAAACTCCCAGCCAAAACCAGGACAGTTAAAATACTTACATATATTAGTAGTATGAAAAGATGCATCTCATTATGTGTCATGCCATCCTGCTTATATTGTCAGGGAAAGAGTGACGGCTTTTTAGATACAACCAGAAGTGTATTTATTAAATGCTGCAATCATCCAAAGACAAACAGATGGCTGCTATTCAAGCAGAGCAAGGCAGTGATTATCATCTGCGCAATACCAATAAACTCTGATATATCCAGAAGCAATTAACTGCTCTTTTAGAATAAAGTAAAGAGTTATTCAGAACAGTTTTCATTTCATTATTTGGTAAATTTTACATAGAAGTTGTAAGTATGCACAAATGGTTTTCATAATAGTGAACACAATAGTCTTCAATGATTGCATACTGTGTGCTGGAAAATGTATCTACAGCTCACACAGAAGAATATCATAATTACTTTCTGTCACAACCCACCTTCTCTTTCTGATTTGCTGTTAACAGGAATTTTTGTCTAGATCACTTTGCACAATTACTGACCAGTTGTCTCTTAGATCTTCACTGGACTGACATGCCAAAAAAGTTAGTCAAAAATCACACATTGTAAGTCAAGCTTGAAAAATATACAGGACATAAAACCTGAAAGCTCTTGCCTCGAGATTAATTCTCTCTTACGATCTTTCATGCACAGTTATCTATGTTTATTATTGTACTTAAGTTTCACTCTTCATAGTAAAGAAGCTAAACTTCATCCATCATGACAGCTATGATGGGTTACATTATCCTACTACATTTCTGTACAGCTTTTCCAAATAGATGTTAAACAAATAAATCCTCTCTCTAAACTAAAATGTATTGGCAATGGATTGTTAAAATAAATTATACTATGTCTAAGTAATCTAATTTTCATTAACTGACTTTTACTATCCAATCCAGAAAGATGTTATCTCACAGATTTTTACTTATATCCAAAAGGCACATTTTAACAGGGGACTCAACTGCCCATTGTCTAAAATAGTTATTTTGTCTCTTGGCTCCATTTTGAAACATCCAGATCATTATGTCCAGAGAAAATTTGCTATACACAGGACTAGCTTTAGGCAACAAGGAGGTAAGATTGTCTTAACCGGTCGCAATGCTTGAAATAGGTTCTTTATTGGCTCTTCATATTCTTTTTTGTTAGTGATATAGTATTGGAAATCCAGGTCAACAGAGAATATCGCTTCATTCAATATGACTTTATGAATGTAATACAGTATACTTTTATACTTCATGCAGATGTTTAATACTAAGCCCAATTACACTAGGTGTCCATATTTGTAATTCTATAAACAGAGTAGATTTTTTTTGTCTGAACATAAGTGAACTTTGGTTTAGGAGCCACATAACTGTGTTAATGTAGTCCTCTGAGAATATAACAATTATGAGGAATTCCCCTGATCTCTAAAGCAGAAAAAAAGCTTCAAGAGTGGACTTAACTTTTGTCATATTAGGTTTAAGTCAAGTTACAGGAGTGTGTGTCTGTGTCTAACCTTTCCGGGCTAGTAAATATTCCTGATACTTAATTAAGTCACCTTATATTTTTCTGATATAAACTAGAAATCAATACAAATAGTTTTGTTTGTTCTGAATTATTAATCTGACAAATCTTGTTTTAATTTGTTGGTTTGCTTATTTTTAATAATTCTGCAACCTTTGAATCACTTGTAAATTTTCTCAGCAAAGATTTTCCTAAAACAAGCCAGACATAACTAAGACCAGCAAATGATTCCTCAGGAACTGCATGAGAGTAGATATCATCTCATTATAACTAGTCTGGGTATTTGTCAGCAAGCTAGTTTTTGTCTCAGCTAATGCACATACTGTCAATTCCACATAATTTACATTTTTAATGTTATATAATACTAAGTCATCTGCTCTGCACATATCCAAGTATATTTAATCTTCACTGTTAATTCTATCAACCAGATGTAATCCTATACAAAATAAAAGTACAAACAGAAGAAAATCCCAAAGGCTTTAAATTTCTCTGTAATAAAGATAGAAAGACACACGAGTAAATTAGCATTCTTCATGTTTACACAGCATAAGCTTATAGATTCAAATAAAGGAGTCCAGTCTTGAATTATCTAGATGAAATATGATTAATAATGTTATTTTATAATGAAAAATTGTATTTCTTAATGCACCTCCCCCCCATTATTATGTTAGATGAATATTAAAGTTGTGAAAAACATCTGATAGATCAAATACATTCATAGAGACATGTCAATTGCATATACATTATTTTTTCATAAGATATAAATGGATGATGGCAGGGAAAGATTGAAAATCCAATTTTAAGTGTTTATTATATTTCAAAGAAAAAAATATTTTAAAATCTAAAAAAAAACCCAGCCAAAACCAAAACAGCAAACCCCACCTTCAGCTCATAGCCCTGGGCTGCTGGGCTGCATCAAAAGAAATGTGGCCAGCAGTTCGAGGGAATTCTGCTCCTCTACTCTGCTCTGGTGAGACCTTACCCGGACTATTGTGTCCTGTTGTGATAGGACAGGGAGTAATAGTTTTAAACTAAAAATGTGTATATTTAGAGTGGATACAAGGAAGAAAATTATACAATAATGGTGCTGAGGCACAGGTTGCCCAGAGAAGTGATAGACACCCCATCTCTGGAAACATTCAAGGTCAGGTTGGATGGGGCTCTGAGGAACCTGATCTAGTTGAAGCTGTGCTTGCTTATGGCAAGGAGGTCAGACTAGATGACCTTTAAAGGTTCCTTCTAACCCAAAGCATTCTATGATTCCATGAAAACAACCACAAACCCTTGATTCAGCATACTGCAAGAAGATAGGAATATACTAATGCTGGGGTTCCTGAAAGCACAGGCATAGAAAAGACAACTGATGGTTCAAGACTAAAACCAGAAGAACTTAAAGGAATTCAGTGTAGAAAAGTGGGTAGAACTGGTTTTACAGTATATATAAAAAAAGAAGCAATGAATTGTTCTCAGCATTTATAAGAAGTTTCATATATGGTGAAAATGCAAAGGATGTTCTAAAAGAGTCACAGTCCCTATAAGAAAGTGAATGAACACAGGATGGACAAAAAGAGAAATTTCTTCAAAATTAAGCATAATGTGCCTGATCAGTGCAACTGCTTCTGTGTAGCCAGTCCTCCTTCTCCTCCAGCAGAAAAAGATCTGCTTTTTGATTTGCTACTCCACACATTTTGCAGAATGTATGTAGATATTCACCCGCATAACTCATACAGTCAAGACTGCAGGCACATACAGAGATGTCTGGGGAACAAATTAGCTTTCCAGAGGTGTCAAATGCACTCTATCTAAAGCTGCAATCAATTCTGAAGCAATATAAATTTACAGGAAGCCAATTTTTCAGCAGTAAGAAGTCTGTAATTACTTTGAATAAGAAGTGTGTAGGAACACATCGACTTTCCCACACTTAACAACCTTCTGCTTTTTATTGTACTTATATTCCAGTAAAGATACAAAATGGGGGATAATATGAAGTGGAAACACAATAAAGTTTTGATTGTTTTGGAATCGATTAGATTTTGAACTAAAAACACATTAAGAACCGTTATTGTTTGTCAGACAAAAAGTGTCCAAATTGGAAATTTGGGTGTTTTTTGTTTTTGTTTTTTTTTTTTACCAAAATATCTCTGTTACATTCTACAAGGAAGTCAGAGAGGATAACAAAGTCTTGTCAGTGCAAAGTCTTCATGTCCTTTACAGAAACTGTCTGTCACTGGATTCACATTAAAAATTAACCAGGAAAATGTGCTACTTACCAGAGCTACTTACCACTTAATTTTTAGTTCATTCCCTAGTTCTGATTCGTACACTTTTCCAAGAAAATAATGCAGTAATGAGACTAATCCTAAACTGAGTATAATCTTTTCATATGAATAAATAATACATAAATAAAAAGAGGTTTGTGTTATTTTGAATAAGATTTCATGTGCATGTTGGCATTGACTGTACCAGAAAATTTTATGCTTATCTTCAACTGTTTTCAAGGGGACATGAAGCAACTTCACATGAGACTAGAGGTGCAGCTGACATCTCCATAGGTTTGAATGAAGCTGGCATGACAATAGTAACTCACTACAGGCTGTTCATGCAGCTGTTCAGACAAATTTTACCATGTCATCATCTTCTGTTTCACCTAGTGCCAAGGACAATTTTATACCTGGGGCATCTAGAAATACACCAGGTTGAATACAAGGAGGTAGGTTATTAGAAATATTCTATCTGAGGCATCCACAGTATGTTTGGAAAAAATAGCCATACCATCTTCTTGATTTGAACAACAGGTAAATGAAGGAAAGAAGAAGAAAGTTCCCATCTAAATTTAATATAACATAATTTAAATATAATATAACCTAAAGTTGTGCTTTGTCAAAAGTCAAAGCATAGGTTTCTGAGGGGTTTTGTTTGTTAGTTTTTGAATATAATTTCTCTTTTCTCTTTTATCTCTTTGTACAATATATTATTTATTGAAATTCAAACATGTTCACAAAAGTTTTTACAGTTCTTAAAATAAGAAAATATTTTTGGCTTACAATAAATAGATTTATTTATGCCTGGTGTACATGCTTATTCTCCTGTGGCAGCCATGCATTTTACATTTTTGAGCTCGGAATGATCCATTTGGAGCGGGATTTCAATAGCAACAGAACTAGCACTTGGATGTTGCACCTGTGCTTTTGTGGAGGGTCATTTCAGTGAAACTTAAAAAGTTAAAAGACTGGTCCCTTCTATTCAGCTTCAGAATATAAACTAGAATGAAGAGCATGAATGTGATGCATATTATCTAAAAATCAAGAAGAAGTCTCATCAGATTTGTTGGGTAAATCAGACATCTTAAGATTTTTTCAGCTCATAGCCAAGATATAGAACTTTTAACAAGATCACTTTACACCTGAAAAATATCTAGCATTGCAATGTTAAGATGGAACAACTCTAGTACTGGTCAAAATCTCCTCTGTTCTTTCAATTAAAAGATAAAAAGCAAAAATAGACATGCCCTGAATGAATAGATTACATAGGAGATTTAAGATTCAGAAATGTATCAGTCACACAGGAACTATCAATCTGTTTTACCAGGTATTATTTCATTATGATATTTTATGCTAGATCAGTGGGAATGAAACCAAACTGTTGGGATGACAATGAAACTCTGTAATTTTATTATATCTAAATTACTTTCTTACATAAAAAACTTTATTTTAACTAATACTGTATGCAGATGTTAAAAAAAGCTCTGCATTTTGACTCTGTATTCCTGTCGTGTTTATTGAGTTATCATTCATTTCAGTTTTGATAACACAGTACACATCATGAACACCTTTTATCGCACTGCAATATTTCTTCACACAACTATTACACTTTCAAAGGAGTCAGTAGATAGACTTCAGATCTGCATAAGGCTCAAACATGAAATGTCAACTTGATTAGTTATGAAAGTAGGAATGAGTGTATAAAATTAACAGAAATGAACACTTGGAGTTTAAAATGACTCAGTCACACATCTGTACTGTCAAGTAGCTATCCTAAACTTAGATCTCTAATTAGAATATTTATACATTCTGTTCCTTTTGATTGCAAAAAGATTCTTTCTGGTATAAACCTAATATAGAAATATCTATATAGAGTCCACATAGCAATTCAGGATAGGTACTTTCTTAGCTTATGAATCTACATGCACTAGAAATTTATGTAGATAAACTGCTGACAGTCACTTGATAACACATTAGTTTCTGATTTTATTTTCCGGGATGAAGGACAGCTTCCTGAGATGTTTATTAATACAAAAAGCTAGAATTTTGTCTGTCAGCATCTGCACTAAATGTTCAAAAGTGCTCTGCTAAAGTATTTACAGGGCTTGTGGACCAAGTGAGACACAGTATATTAAGGTGTGCATATTTCTTGAATAACAAGTTCTCTGCTAATAGTTATCTTCCACTCAGCAGAAATATCAATATAGAGAGTTTGACATGCATGAGGTCAGAGAACTACTAACCACAAACATGTATAGGAAATGAAGAAGGTGGAAGAATTATCCCAAGACTGTAGCTGTGAGTGCTTGAAATCCTAATTACCAATTTAGAGGATCAGTGACAGAAGCGATTTACATCTGCAGCAGAGATGATGCCTTCGGTTTCAAAAGAAAAGGGTCAGAGGGTGAGGTCTCTAGTGATAGAAATGAGACAATACACTGTAAGATATTTAACTCTTGCAACACACATAGATGTAATAGGATGATCTGCAGGAATGGTGAGGCTGACTCATCCTGATATTCAAACATTTGAGAGTTTGGTGTTGGTTTTTTTGTGTGTGTGTTTGGGGGTTTTTTTGTGGTTTTTTTTATGATTATTATTTGGTTTTGGGTTTTTTGTTTGTCTGTTTTATTTTTTGTTGTGGGTTTTTGTTTTTTTTTTTTTTTTTTTATTATTATTTGTTTGATTGTTTTGTTTTGTTATTCTTTTTTGTGTTTGGTTTTTTTTTTCCCCTTTTGGTTCTGCAGCTGCATCTGGAATGGTGAAGTTAAATGGTGTCAGTACCCTAATGCTATAGGAGGAATGAGCAATACAGTTTGGTCATCAAGGCAATAATTTTGTTGAAAAAAAAATGTTCAGGATGAAAGAGACAACATCTGAAATAAGGTATGCTCATCTGAAATTCTGTATATTAATTTTGCTTCTTCATGAGAATTCCTCTTCATAGCCCTGCAAGGCTTGCTTCATATATAGTACGAAGAAGGTGTACACAGATTCAGTTTTGTCATGCACCTGAGTGAGTACCTGAAATTCCAGGCAGTAGAGCTGTGAGGGTTCAACTTATCTTACTTCCTATCTACTTTTCCACACTACTCAATCATTCATCACTGATGCATTCCTATGCAGTTAGTTGCCTCCATGGCAAAAATTGTCTGTAGATTCAGAATCAAACCTTAACAAGAGAAAGGATAATAATAACTTTAAGCAGCCAATATATTTAAAAGAAAAAAAAAATCTGAAAAATAACTAAAGAAACTTTAATGACAATATTGTTGTCCTGGTTTGGGTGAAAACACGACTAATTCTGTTCAGTGATTTTACTTGTCAGTTCAGTACTTCTAATTAACAGCACTTTCTGAAGTTAGCAGCATGTTTTTGCAGTGTCTTCTGCCAGCACGGATAACAGCCCATGTTTAGAGTTAGTACCAAGAATTGGTATGCAGACCAAGGCCACTGCGGGACGGTGTGTACCACACAGGGGGGTGCAGAAAGTAAAAGACTGCACCTAGGAAGGAGTAGACAGGGCAGATGACCCCCAATTGATCAACGAGGTATTCCATCCCATATACGTCATATTCGGTAGTAAGCAGAGGGATCCAGGAGGGTCTATTGGGCTTTTACCCAGGCTCTTCTACCCTCTTGGACTGCTTCCCCGGATCATCCAAGGAGGACTCTGTCCATTCTGTCTTCGATCCCAATCGGTGTGTTCCTGAATCCGGTAGCAGAATTCAGATCCTGAACACAGCTCCCATCTGCTGCGGGACCCGGTCTGGGACCCCTGGTGCCTGCTCCACAGCATCAGTGGTGATGGTGATGTAATTACCATCAGGAGGGTTGGGTTCGGTACTTTTTTGTATATATTTGTACATATTCTATTTTATTATTATTTATCATTAAAGCTCTTCTAGTTTCCATTTCTAATCACGAAGTGTCTCTCCCTTATTCCTTTTCTCTTCCCTTTGGGGAGGGAGGGGGGTTAGCAGAGAGCGTCTGTTGGGTCTTAGGGGCTGCCCTGACCCTAAACCACAACAATTGTTAGCAAGAGAAAAAAAAAAAAAATAGAAAAAATATCTGTTGAAACACAAAGGAATAAGAATTGTTTCAATAATTTCTTTGGTAAAGTGTTCAAGATGAAGATATTGTTATCATTGAAAAACATTATCCTTAAAGTATATTTGTTATTTTACATCTGAAGGAAAAATCTCTGATATAAAAAGAACATGACAGAAACAAATAAAACAAAAAAATACAACCCGCCAAGTAACAACCACACATCAACAGAATGCAAAGGAAGCAATGTAAATATTTAGACAAATGTTTAAATGCAATGGATAATCTTGATCTGGTATACAGTAAATGCCAATAAGGCTAAAAACTGTGATTATCATTTGGACAATGAGACATTTTTCATGTTATGTTATCCCTAAACCCAAGTGTTTCAGTCATGTCTGTCTTTATAGTCAGGGTAAGCACTTTTAAAGTCAGTCATCTAATCAAATTTAAAGCTCAGTTTTAGGATGATGTGATTGGCTCCTG
This sequence comes from Chloroceryle amazona, assembly GCA_027560015.1. Lineage (NCBI taxonomy): Eukaryota > Metazoa > Chordata > Aves > Coraciiformes > Cerylidae > Chloroceryle > Chloroceryle amazona. The sequence goes on along the minus strand of JANHFX010023661.1, from coordinate 79,096 downwards.
GAGGTGCTTATCTATCTTTTCCAATTACAGTCCACTTACCTTAGTTGACTGTCTCTCGCAAAAGCCTGCTACAGATCTAGGCCTAAGATTCCAGCCATTGGTACTGACTCTGTTTTTGCAGCAATTAGTAGAGACTGTATTCTTCAGCAAACTTTTTTTCTTTCTTTTTGAAGTTTTTACAAACCTTTTAAATGAGGGAAAAATGTGACTTCTTTTTTTCTTCTACAGATACATTTAAAAACATATATTCATCTTTTAAAATTATAAAACTTCTTGAGATTTATAGTTTCCTCCAGTTTTCATTGTAAGAATGTGACAAAGGACAAATTATTTTTTACCTGTCATTTCATCAGAAAACCTTATGCTGATGCATTAGTGTCAAACCTGCTATTTGCTTAAGGAATTTTTGCTAACGAAAAAGAAATGATATTATTAAAGAGAAGTCTGGAAAAATAAGACACAGTGAAACTGTAAATTTTATTATATATTAAAGGGCCATGGCTTACAACTATAGTATGTCCTGGTCAGTATGGGGAATCCCCAGGATCTGACAGCAGCCAGGCTGCATATTGCCACACTTCAGTAGTACACATCTCCAAATATACACTTATGTAGAAGTATTTGAGTTATCATAAATACCTACCAGATCTATCCACAGCAGACAGAATTTCTGTATGTTTCAGTTTATTCCTACTTCTCTGAGTCTGACAGATTTATCCTTAGGGTAGAATCATCATCTCCCATAATTTAAGTCTGAACTACTCATTCCTGACTCCATAGTCATAAGAGAGAAATAGCAGTTTGTTTCTATTAACTTAGATGCCTCTGTTGGTATATGATGAATCATCATCTGGAGACAAGTAATTTAAAATTTTGAGGCCATTATGCTCCATAATTTAGACTCTAACAAAAGAGTTGGATATATATGGATCTTTATTAGGTACTGCCAAAATGTAAATGTAGCCAGTATTCAAAAGTATTACAGTTAGTCTTAAGATCAGAGGGTAAGGCAATATTCTTGATCAGGTAAGAACTACAGAAGAGCTATTAAACATCTCTAGTATGGTATAAGGCTGCTTAAAATGTATTTATGTGAGATAATACTCTTAAAGAAGTTTAATGATCATATTTAAACCACTTAATTATTGAAACTGACTAGAAGGGGAGTGCAACTTTTGTATTCCCCTACGTATTTTTCTGTTGTAGCTATATTCTTCACTTTTCTATGAGCCAAAAAAAACCAACCACAAAACAAAACAAAACATACAAACAAACAAAAAACAAACAAAAATCAAACCAAACAACAACAACAAAAAAACCAACCAAACAAACCAGGCAATGGCATATTTTACTAAGAAATGGGTTGGATAGCCAGTTTAACTGAGGAAGGAGGTTTACCATTTATAAAACGAAATCAACCAACCAAAAAAGTTGTTGTCAAATATTAATTTTCAAATTTTGTATTTTAAGTGACATTACAGTGTACTGTCTGAGAAGGGGTCAGACAGAAAGGCTGGTAGTTGGAAGCAGACAGTTGTAAATGATGCAAGTTTTAAAGAGATTACGGAGGAGAATTCTGATTTACACAGTTCACTAGCTAGTGAAAAGCAAACTATGATTCCTATTTTTTATTGTTCTACTTTCTATTTTCATACTATTATATGAAATAATTTACCAAATAGCAATGCAAATTCCTCCTAAATATACACAAAAAATTATTTATTTTGTTACATTGTTGCTTTTTCAATGTGACTATAGAATTACACCCACAAACCTGACCAAAATGAAAACTGAAACAAAAGAAAACTATATAACACAAGACAATAAGGAGTTTAAACTGTTTGCATTCCAGTCTCACTCTGAAGCAAAATACTTTTTTTTTTTTAAATTATTTTTTTTTTAGAAAATGTAGGATTTGGTCTTGTTATACCAACTAAAGCATAGATCTATTCACATAACAAATTGATTTTAGATTAGAATTCTGCATTCAAAACCACATAGCTGTGTAGCTCTGATAGAATTCGTAACTGACATTCCAATGTCAGAAAGAAATTCCTGTTTTCCAACCCAGAGGTGCTAAAATTAATTCTCCAGTGATTAAGATTCATAAAGTGAACCCAGAAAAGACCCATCACCACCACCCTGACCAAATTAAGCAACCATCATAATAAATAAACAGAAAAGACATCCATGAAAGAAGGTTTCACACATTGCTTCTTTTTAATTTCTTTTCTGATTAATTGGTAGATTCTAACTATCCATCAAATTCTCAGATTGCACTAAATAAAACACTACCACTACATTTTATTTTATGAATGAATACTACAGTCACCAGGGTTTGTAAAGACAGGATTTGTTTAAAATAGTTCATAGCAAAATAACAATTTACTTTGCTTTTTACATCCCATGATTCCACTTCACAAGAGAAGACTGTATGATGTACTAACTAAGCATGTATACAAAAATATTCTGATAAAGATTTGACAAATATTTTTCTTATGACCTTTCAAACATGACCTTTTGGTGGTAGCTATTTATTCTTCAGAAACTCCAGACTTTGCTACCTCTTCTAGACTTATATATAACCTGTCTACCTGATTCCATCACCTCTGTACTAAGCAAAAATTATTTTCAAAAGCATAAAATTTATCATGTTATGGTGCAGTTTGTGTCTATGATAGCTATGACTTCAGATTTTGTTCTAACAGTGAGGTTCTGTTTGCACACAAATAATTTTATCTGTATTCCTAATATATTGCACATGGCTTCTCTTACTGAAAAGTTTTCTATAGATTAATGGCTATCATTTATTTAAGAGTGTTTGCCATGCTTTCTGATTTGTTATTTGGAAAGTAAATATTCCAAGCTGTTGAAAATTAAAGGTAAGGGAGAGGAAAGGGAAGAAGGAAAAAGTCAAGGAAGGAGAAGGGAAAGAGAAAGAAGAGGAAAATATCTGAGCAGTGATGACAGATGACAGAGGAAACTGTCTAAGCTGTGCTGAGAAAGGAAGAGACTAGCTGTGTTTATATTTAGTGCTGCAAAGCATGCGGAAGAAATAGGAGCTCTAAGGAGCTGAGAGCAGAAAATACGCTGGAGTCCCCAACACAAGAAGGACATGGAACTGTTGGAGCATGTCCAGAGAAGGATCACAAGAAAGATCAGAGGGCTGGAGCACATCTCCTATAAAGACAGGCTGAGACAGTTGGGGCTGTTCAGCCTGGAGAAGAGAAGGCTCTGGGGGGGCCTTATAGTGACCTCCCAGTACCTGAAAGGGACCTATAAAAAAGCAGGGGGGGGGTTTATTCACTAAGGTTTGTAGTGACAGGACAAAGGGTAATGGCTTTAAGCTAGAAAACAGTAGATTTAGATAAGACATTAGGAAAAAGTTCTTTACCATGAGGGTGATAGGTTGCCCAGAGAGGTGGTGGAGGCCACATCCCTGGAGACATTCAAGGCCAGGCTGGGTGAATCTCTGAGCTGCCTGACCTCATTGGAGATGTCCCTGCCTATTGCAGAGGGGTTGGATTAGACGACCTTTGGAGGTCCCTTCCAACCTAATACCTTCTATGATCCATTTTATGATTCTATGAAAAATAGAAGAAAGGCGGCAAGGGGAGGTGGAGGGGCATGGAAGGAAGGAAAACCAAAGGAAAAAGCAAAAAGATAAATAAACCAACAACAACACCACAAAGCAAAATGAAACAAAAACAAACAAACAAAACAAAACAAAAAACAAAACAAAACAAAACAAAACAAGAAAAAAAGAAATGTGAGCTTGGATGATGCATAAATTGAGTAGGAAGCTGTGAGATACTTTTGCAGGGAAGTGAGATGCTCAATGCCATAAGTGGAGTTCTTCAGTCAGTAACAATGCCAGCTGCATTACTAAATATTCAGTTAGACATTCAGAAGTGGGCAAGTCAGTTTGGAATGCTAAACAATCCTACAGCTGCTTTCTGCCATCCTTTTGCATTAAAATTCATGCTTTTGTGGGGAGACTATTCATATTACATATGCCAGTTTTTCTATCCAGAATTGTCATTTTTATTTTCTGTGGTCAACTGAAGTGCTAAAAGTCTTTTAGGTATGTTTTCCTTCACCACTAACAGCATCTGTTGTGACTGCACTGTTACACTGCAGGCATTTTTTGTCAGATGCTGAGTTTAATCTTTATATAAAGAATTACTTTTCTCCCACTTCACATGTTTCATCTGACTTTCTAGCACTATCTCTAAAAGAGAGATTTGTCAGTTTAGCAGCTGGTAAAAAGAAGAGACTGGTCTTTATTACGCTTGTCTCCTTTCTCGCTCAGACCTCCCATAAGGCCCATGCACTATTTTCCAACGTTATGAAGATCATTGGAGGTTTGAACGCTAGTTGACACGTAGATATATTTTTGTAATGTTCAAACTGCTAATGACTTATTGGTGTTTAGGAAATGAACCACTTATTGATGTTTAGGAAATGAACCACACCCTGGGAATTAAAATAATAATAATAGTATGATCAGTAAGTCCTAGACAGCAATGTCACATACTGTTTGCCTGGGGACCTGATTCAGTCATCATACACAGTTTCCCAGCTCATGTGAGACAACCTAAAGCTCACTCACCAGAAGGACACAGGACTCCTACAGAAACTGTATCCTATCTTGTGCAAGTATCTTAGACTCTGCAGAGATAGCATGTTTAATAACAGTGGGCATGTTGGTCTAATGGGAATAAAAATACAAAAATATAACTATATATTTCAGTGGATCCTCTTTGGTTGTGTAAAATTGATGTTCTTCTTTCAATGAATTATCCTCATGAAAAGAAAGGAGCACATCCTAATGGTATACCTATATAGAAATACATACAGAGGAGTATCAGGGTCTGTAGAAGATATTCTCTCATTTGAGTAGTATTGCAAAAATAGAAACCTTTTGTGCTGCTATGAAAAAATCATGTACTGATGTCAGTAAGCTCCATAAGGATGACTATAATAGCATTAGCAGAAATAAAAGCAGAGCTGATTACAATTTGCAAATGTGGGATGTGCTTCAGTAAAAAAAAAAATAAATGAATGAAAGTTAAATCTAGACTTAAATTTTACTTTTTAAGAAGGAGCAATCATAAAGACGTAGCATAGTATATTGGAACTGAGATCTGTCAGTAGTGTTTCTGACTTTTTTAGCAACATTAATAAGACAGAAAATATCAGTATTACTATTACTTTCTTGTAGAATACTTTGGTTTTTTAGTATCATGCGTATGCAGGAAGCTTCCTAGGGTGACTTCACTCAAATGGTGTCAGGGACACATCAGCATTATGCCTTATCAGATGCATACATTGAAGCATGTTATACATCACAATAATACTTTTGATTGTAGTCAAAGTTTTATGGATTTGATAAAAACTTTACAGGAGACCTTTTTATCTACCACATTGTACCTGCTGGTGACGATGATGGTATTCTTCATTTATAAGTAACATATAAAATTGTACATGTCTATAAACATCTATTTCTGTAATACAGTTATATTGTTAAAAGAACTAAATTTTCCCCTTTGATGCATACAGTAATTTTATCACAGTTTCAGTACTTGGACTTCCACTGGGACAGATTTTACCTGTGAGGGAAATCATACTTTCACAGTAGAATTAGTTTTCCTTACATTTTCATTGATGCTCCTTCTGTTTTAATAACAACAAAGGGAAAATAATAACAAAACTGTCTTTTGACAGAAGTGTCAGAGAAAAGATGACTTCAAATTTGCACCTTCAGAGCTGCAATTCTGATTAGCTGACAGAAGAAAGCAAACACTGCCACTGGCTGTGATGTACCTGCTTTTTAGCTGAGCAGAAAACTACAGCATACTGAAATCTGTCTGACTCAATCACCTTTGAATGGACTTAAAACAATTAAATAATCACATAAATACATTTTCAGACAGTTTTAAAAATATAAATTGCCAGAATTTACATATTGTTTTGTACATGTTGCATCATTTCTATAAGCATGGAAGCTATAAAAACATTATGTCAAAAAGGTCACATAGATTGCTGGTTGTCTTTGGACAGAAGGTAAGCATGATGGCCTCAGTATGCATGAGGCTTCAGTCATGTCTTACAGAGACTAGCCAGAGAAATTTGCTTGTGCTTTCTTCTCTTAAAACCTACACCTCTGGACATTTAAGAGGTCAAGACCATTTATTGAGGGAAATACATGTCATTAGTTCTGTGAGGCTGCTGTGTATCAGCTGTTGCTGCCTGAAAAGGGCCATCTTTGCACAAACAGGTAATGCAAACCAATAGGTATTATTTTGTTAAGCAAAATAGGTGAAATTGAGGACCTAGCATTCTTACCACAGGTATTCTAACATTTCTGTTTCTTTGGGCTAGCTGTAGGCTGGTTCTTAGCTGTGCAACATTCAAAAGGCAATCATGACCCCCCAAATCTTATTTTGTGTCCAAGGAACACACCATACAGATGGAGCTATGAACCTATTGTTAGTCCTGTTAATGTTTTAACATCCTAGGAGCCTGAATTATCTAACTGATACAGAAGATCTTCCTGAATGGCAGAGTCTAAAAAGCTCTACTGAGAACCCAAGCTCTTCCCTCTGGTGTCATGCTTACCAGGAGTGGGGTCCCTGCTTCAGCTTGATGATCCTGCTGATTACTCTGGGGCTGCATTTCTCACCTGCCTCCCCAACTAGCTGCACCTGGGACCCCGTGGAGCAGGTGCCCCATACACACTGTGACACAAATGGGTTTTATTCCCTCCTCCTCAGTTTCTGTCAAGCCATTGCCCCTGGCCAGACATCAGCACTCCCCAAGTAGCTCCCGACAGTGCTACATGTATGCCTATGCCACAAAACTTACCGTCCATGATTTTGGTGTAATTCAAAGAACAGATTCCTTTCAAGCAGTACGTACTCTGTTTTGCACAACTTCTGTGGCCCATGGTTGAGCCATATATCCTATATAATCCTGGAAAAGCAAATAAAAACCAACCAACCAAACAAGACCAACAAAAAAATGCCCACAAACAACCAACCAAACCAACCAACCAAATCACAACCCCCCCCCTTTAAACAGCCCAAAGACAGTTATTACACTATAGCAATAATGTCTCCAATGGGTTATAAAGCAAAACTTCTTTGAGTAAGAGAGGTAAAGAAATGTTGCAGCTTACTAAACCAGTGCAGGAGAAACATGATCCATCTAGTTTGATACCTTTGGCACTTAATGGTGTTCTGCTGTATCCTGCACATTCCACTGTGTTAAGAGTGGATAACCCATCGGTGTTTCTTCCTATTACTTATTAGGGTGATAAAGGTGTCAGCTGATGTACACTGTAGTTGCATGGCCAGCTGTTCAGGAGTAAACAAGTCACTTGGACACTGGAATAAGCATTGACAATCTTCTCTGTGCTAGTGCTTCTTCTATAATCCCTGCTACACAAAATACAGTCACCAGTTCAGACATATCAAGATAACAGGCTGGCATCAGCTTGAGATATCCTGAATTTACCTGCATAGAATCACATCTCAAAGCAACTGGGTGTTTGTAAGAGGAACACTGCTGCATTTGGTGGAGAAACTCCTACACGGATGGCATATGTTTAGATACATTTATGCAGTTGATTGCCCCTGGATAGATTTTATGCCAGCACCCTTGCTCCCTGCAGATGTGTTTTTATTTTAGTGTTTTTATTCTGGTAGCTCTTGGAAACGGATGTTACTTATTCTCTGACCAAAGGCTTGGACAATTGACTAACTTTAGTGATGTATCTTGAACACTGTAAAGTGTAAGAGTTGTAAATATTTGATCTGAGTTATTATGACAGTATTTTTCATAAATTTGAAACAAAAAAGAAAACAGCTTTCCTAGTTTTATACAATTACATTATTTCGATTTTTTTTTCTTTGTAAATTATAAAACCCACTGAAGTTTATTGGAATTTCCCAAATGTATATAAATTCATTATTAATGATAAATAAAGCATTTATGTAGAAGATGATAAATTATGTTTGATTCTGATCTTTTTCATAATGTGAATCACATTTCACAGAAAAAATAATTTCAAATTGAGCAATCAAAATGTTCCGTTCCATTTCAAAAGGGAACACACTGACATTGAAATGTTCCACTCAAGCACGTTATCAAAATAACCATTTTCCCCAAGATATATTTGGCACAAGTCACTGCTTTCAAACTCTTCTGTAACTTTTCTAGACTTGCATTATAGTCACAAACTACTTATTTTAAATGTAAAATCTTTCTTTAATTTGAGTATGCTAAACACAATTTTTCCACTTAGATAAAGATTATCTGTTTTCATAGACAATGGTTTGGCTCAGTATCTTTTTTTTTTTTTTTGCTGACAGGCAAAAAACTGTATGTAGTCTAGATTCAGATGAGATATGTATTATTCATGACAGTATAGCATTGCTATACTGGGATTCACAGTAGGGCAGAATTATGGTTTGGCTGTCTATATTGCATATTCCCAAATCTTCCTCTCCCCTCTCTCCAAAACCTATCATTAACTCTGAAACTTATGGGCCTGAGACTGCAAGTGAACACTTTTATAGCCATAGAGGTCAAAATGGAATAACTAGTAACTTGACTAATCTGTACTCTCAATGAATTCTGCAATAACATTTTTTTTTAATATGTATTATGAACATGTATACATGTTCATAATATATATTAATTCTTATCTTTGTATTAAAGTAACTTTTTTTTAGAAGAGGAAAGATACTTCTCTTTTTTAATCAAAGCATAAAAATGGGTTCCTAAAAAGGAAATTATGACATATAAATAAGATTCTTAAGTAATTGCTATAAAGACGGGATCTTTTTCATAGTCCTTCTACAAACCAACTGCTGTAATGTTTTGTCCTTATTGTTTTACTTGTTTCTTCCCCATCTCTATACAGGGGCACTAGTTTATCACTTTGTCAGAAGGTCCTACAGTATACATAAGCCTTCAGGATAATGCCTGTCCTTTCCAATTACACTGAGATAAAGGGAAAAATTGCAGCCATGGTCTACATGTTTTGTGTTACTAATTCCTAGAAATAAATTACAAATTAATCTTTGCTTGCAGATAAAAACGGATAAGATTCCTCTAATCAATTCAGGGACACAGTCACATACCTTACTTTGAAAATCTCAGTCCTAAATTCCTTATTCTAAGTAATGACACAGCAAGTTGTTTTGATGCCTAGAATACTTTCCCTCTGTATGATTCCTTTCCTTTCCAACTCTTTGTCCCAGCTTCACTATCTTTTCACCTCACACTATGCCCTCATGCACACAGTCCTTGCAAAATATAGTTCCTTAAGGCTGCTGCTGCAGCTTGAAAGTCAGAAGGAAGCCATAGCTTGAACCAGGCAGTGGTGACAGCAACTTGGTTTAGCCAAGATGCTATCTACAAGTACTACAATCTGCTGTTCCTCTATGTGGTGTCACTGCTTGGTCTCCCTAACAACTGATTTTTTTTTTTTTCCCCTTCACTGAGAATTCTTACAGCTTTTCATTTAATACCCTAGGGTTAATGACAGTCTGTACCTTCTAGAAATACAGGACGGGAGGGGGAAGAGGCTGTGCTGCGATCTTTATTTTCACAGAAGCAGATATAACAAGATTTAATGAAGTATATTATTATTCATGTTGTTTTTCCACCTAACCTATATTTTAGTTATCACTTTCCTCTCTTTGCTTCTTCCCTTGCCTTATGTGCATTGTTTTGAGTTGATAGAGTACGAATTACTGAATCATCTGTCTTTACAAGTAAAAACTGAAATATGACTACTTCCTGCCTCCTTTTCCCACTTTTGAAATGGTCTACAGAGAAAGAAGGGGAAAAAGGCAAATGTCTTTTTCATCATATTTTTCTTGCCTTATTTTCCTCTCTGCTTTCAAAAGCGTAGAGACTCCTCTTCAGAAGTTAAAAGAATCAGAGAATAGCAAGATCTGAATTTTGATTTTAAGTCTAAAAATAAAATGTAGTGATAAAAAATGTTTAACTCATTTTGTCAATCTTTTAAGAAAAGATAATTTTTCAAACTTTATCTCCATTTGTGACACCTCCTTTCCTAGTTTTTCCCTCCTATGCTCTCTGTAGCTATTTTTGTCTACTCCAGTGGTAGTAAGTAGGTAACAGAAACATGGATGGAAATAGATGACAGCTCTCAGGTTCATATTTGGAAAGAAATAGTAAATTTAATTTTTGACGATAATGATGAAACACATGGTATTAAAGCATCTTTTTTTTCCCCTCAAATAATCTTTCTAGTGACTTAATAGATACTGAAGCAGGATGGCTAGACACAATAGGTTCAACACCATAGATTGACAAAATGCTGAATAACAGTCCATGATAAAGTGAGTTCAAACATTTCTAAAGCATACAGGAGTTTCCATTAACCTAATGTCTCTTCTAAGTTTGCAGTGGCAGAAATATGAACAAAAGTGAGATAAATCCTTACCTTTGTAATTCTGTATTATCTTATTGATATTGTTGTGACATTACACTTTTCTACAGCATGTTGTAGTGCTTGTCCAGTCTGAAATGTCAGGAGTCCATTGAAAATGAAGGCAAACAGGGAATAAGAAAAGTAAGGGGACTTATCTTGAAATTTAGTTGGTTGGTTGGGTTTTTTTGCATATGTTTAAAGACATACTCTTTTAGATATAGACCCTTACTGCTAACACTGAACAAAAAGTGGAAGGCAACATTAGGCACTGTAACTGAAAATTACAGGCTATAATGAAGAAATATTGCACTGCATATAGCAAATTATAGGTGATGTTAATTCTCTGTGAAATTTACTCAGTGCTATGATAAATAGTGAACAACTCCACATCTGCCAGAACTGGTATGTTCTCAACTGCTTATGAACTTTTGATTGCATATCCAGTTCCAAATGCTTTAGGTTAAGGTATTCAAAATGATACTACCTAAAATGTCTGCCATCAGGCTAGTATACATGCTCTTTCAACAGGGTTATTAGAACAGCAGTTCAAAATGAATATATAGCCATTGTTCCTGCACAGTAGTTATGATGTAGAATTTTTTTCTAAATGAATAATGGCCACTTTGGCTCTCCCCTGCTGAACCCAAACCCCACTATGGGCTCCACCAGTGACAATCCACACCCCTACCATGTGCTCCATCAGTGACGTCCCACACCCCCACCACAGCCACAGTTCCTGTTTCCTCAGCTGCAGCTTGTACCCCTCTCACTGATGTTTAAGTAGTGATGACTATTTTTAACAGAGATACTTGTTTCCAATTCCTTCACTTGCTTTTTAGTCTTACAGTAATGGTATAGACTACTTCCAAAAAACCTGCTCAAATGCATGATTGAAACATACATATATTTTTGTTGCTTTTTCTGTAGAAAGCATAGGACTTTTTTTTTTTTTTTTTTAAAATCTCAGCCATCTACTAAAATTATAAGACTATACTTGCCAACACTTGAGATTAAGTGTGCAAAATAGATTGACTTGTCGTGCGGTTTGGCCCTTCAGTTTATCATGAGCCATTAAGTGTGACTAAGGCAGGTCTATATGAATTGTAAAGTCAAAGAAGTTCAAAGATTCCACTTAGCCTGTCCTGACCTGATTTACAATGGGTGAATATCTGGTTCAGCACATAAAATTACAAACTGTGAAATATATTTCTCATGTATTTTTATACATTCACTCTATTTTGGAACATGTACTGTCAGTATCTGCCTATGCACAGTCATCATTTATCTAATGGCAATTCATACAAGAATATATTTTAAAAAACAGCTATGATGTGGAGTGATGTGTCAATGAAAACATTAACATGATTTTGTTCATGTCATTGATTCGTGATTAGTAAAAAATAAAACCAAAACTAAAATCACATTCCCTTTTTCCAGGATCAACTTCACTCCTGACTCACCTACCTCCTCCCCTCCTCCCTGAGCAGAGTAGGGGAGAATTGTGAATGGGGGCTGTGATAAGTTCTTCACACATTTTCTCTCCTGGTACTTCCTCTTCATGTTCTTTCCATGCTCCAGCATGGAGTCTCTCCCACAGGATAGTCCTCCATGAACTTCTCGAATGTGGGTCCTTCTCCTGGCCTGCAACTCAAGAAGCGATCCAGCACAAGTTGTTTCCACAGGGTGCAGTCCTTCAGAAACAGACATCTCCAGTGGGAGGTGTCTCCCATGGGTTCACAAGTCCTGACAGAAAATCTGCTCCAATGTGGGCTGCAGGAGAACAATATTCTTCATCATGGTCTTCACCATGGACTGCAAGTAGAATCTCTGCTCTAGCTCTTGGAGCACCTCCTCCCATTCATCCATCTTCACTGACCGTGGTGTCTGCAGTTTTATTTTATCTCAAATTTTAATTCCCAATATTTTTTTTTTCTCTTTCCTCACTCCTCTCTCCTGGCTGCTGCTGCACAGCACTTTTTAACCTTTCTAAATATGTTATCATAGACTACCAATGCCATCAATTGTCTCAGCTTTTGCCAGCAGTGAGTCTGTCTTGAAGCAAGAACTGTCTCTGCCTGACATGGTCACATCCTCTGGGGTCTTCTCAAGGAAGCCACTCCTGTATCCTCCACACTGTGAATAACCTTGCCATTGAACTCTTTCTTGTTAGCATGCCTCAAAACACTTAATATCTTTAAATGCATGTTAAAATTTAAAATGTTTATATTGTGTGACAGGGAGAATATTTTCATAAAAATCTAATTTTAACATTAAAATGTCGGCCCTCCATGTTTATATTTCTAGTACAAAACCACTTGCAATTAAAACAAAAAGTTAATAATACGCGTTAATGAAATCACAAGATTTAATTTCTTCCTCTAGCAGACAAGACACTTCAAATTTTAGTCTGGTACATCTCAGTGATAGTTCTGATATTGCAATCAAGCTCTGTAATGAGCCTCCCTGAGTAAGGGGAATCAGCAACAGGTCCTTCCTCTGATTAGTGTTTGAAATACTGATTAGGCATGCTGTACTGGATTTTCAAAAGCACCTACAAGTATTATACAGATACCTAGCCATTTTTGTTGTAATAATCATCCATTCCATCTTCCTGATAATCTAACATGTTTGTTCCCCACATCCTGCTCTTAGAATTTTGAGGATTCTGTACACAGATGTTACAAATACATCTCACAGTTTTCTTTCCGAGTCTTTGCCACCTCCAAAGACATCGACCAGTCATAAAAGTTTTATTCACAGACTTTCTTATTTATTGTTGTTGGGTTTTTTTGTTTGTTTATTTGCTTGCTTTGTTGGCTTTTTGGTTGTTTTTGTGCTGTTTGTTTTAATTAATTAAATATCTTCACTTACAGAAACATATCTTATTATGATAAGTAAGTATCTTTACTGAGAATTTCAATTCTTTCACTATCTATTCAGTGTCCCTGCCATAACTAAGCCTCTTCTCCATCAAGCTATCTATTTCATATGATAATCATGTCTTCATGGAGCCAAAAATTATCATCTGACTTCCATGGAATCATGGCAGAAGTATTAATCAGTAACCTTAATTATCACTTAATTATAAATATTGGACTACTCATGTCTCCTTCCTGTCTATTACCAGTTACCTTTCTGCACAAATTCTTGATCTTTTGCAATTTATTTCTTTATTCCTTTTGATTTATCAGTTTTATTCTGTTTATAACATGCATAGGATTTACATCTGTATTTTTAGCTATATTTACCACAATACTGTATGCAAAAGATTTTTTCATTGCTAGTTTTATGGGGAACACAACTGGTTATGTAGTGCAGGCCTGACTGCAAATTCATAGTCAAATTTCAAGCAGTCATCATTTATTCTCCTTTAGTCTTCACATTCTCCATTTTTTTTATTATCTTTAAATTGAATATTAGTGCTTCAAATAGCAAACAGAATTCAAAATTTCTTCTCTCTAGTGTAATATTCTTTCTAACTTCTGGTTTTATATTATTTTCCTGTCCTAGCTCATGTTTTCTCTATCTCTCAATTAAAAAACAAAAAAATGAACAAACAAACAAACAAAAACAAACCAACAAAACAAACAACTTTCTTCTTTCTTAAAAGATAAAGATGCTAAATAATCCTAAATTAAATAGATGTTATTTCACTGTCCCACTAGATTAATTTTTTTAGCTTCATACATTCCTATTTTAAAGCAACAGTTCATAGTCTGTATCACTGAATAATCTGCAACACTGGTTTTGCTCTCCTCACTTTGAGAAATAATAAGCAATGATATTTCAGCTAATTCAAAATGTGCAGGTGATATAAATTTAAGTCTGATTCGTTTTCCTGTAGCTTTTTTATATATAAACATGTGCTTTCCAATAAATATTTTCTTAGGACAAAAAGACCTCAATAGATTTTCCTGTCTCTCTGGACAATGTTAAGGATATTTTACCATTCATTTTATCTTCCTACTATTTTTAAACTTAAATGCTTTCAACAATAAAATTAGTTGAGTGTTAAGTTCCAGAAACAGTTCCAATGAAAAACTAGGCTTTACATATTGTTGGCTTTTTTAATATCTGCTTTAGTAATTGCTTTTTAGTTAACAACTTAAAATAAATTCATTAATACCTTTCAAGTGCAAAAGAAAGGATATAAAAAATGTAAGTAGTCACAATATTTATCACTTTTCATGACATGCAGGAATTGTACTGCTCACTGTCAATCAGCAGAAAATAACATGAGAAATGTCTGAGGCAAATATTGCTTGAAGGTAATCTAATGCTCTTCTCTACTTAGAAAACCAATGTATGCGTGAGCAGCAGAAAATAACTCCACTGTTTTCAGAATGAAGGTACTTCACATTTCCCTACTGTGGAACGTTGTGTGGAAGAAGGAAATATGTTTTTACTGTAAAATCTCTGCTTCCCAAATAATTTTAAAATATTGCACATTACCTTATAGCTCAAAATCATCCACAGTAATGTATAATGCTGAAATACAACAAATTAAACTAGGATGAAACATAGCATGATGAATGCTATCTATTTTCACGTTTACAGGACAGCCCAGGTTTTCCAAGTGTTGAAATTATAAGTGAGGTACATTCAGCCAATTTCTGCTTCTTCCTTTAGTTGAAAGAGCGTTTCAAAATACCGTCTGCTTTTCATTGAATTACAGAAGGTGAGTATCTAAGTGATATTTGTGAGTTAAAAAAAATTACCTGGCTTAATTCTCTCCTGATGTTGAAGACAGTTTAAAACAAAGCAAGTTTTAATATAACTATAAAGCAAGATCAACACAAACTTTAACTTCCCTGCAAATCATTGTAATTCTTGAGAGGGAGTCTGTCAGTCTATAAATGTGCATTGGAAAACATGGTAACAAATAACACTATTAACTGAATGAAGACCACCACAGGGACTAGCAGGAAGTATTTTACCTCAAAGCGCAGGAGATATGCAGATTGGTGTAAGGTTTGTGGACAATGTGAAAATAAAAAGTATCCTAGACCAGCTCACATATTCAATAGTGATGAGGATAGTCTGCAGAACACCTATAAAGAATGGAAACAGACTGGCTCTACCAGCAGATTCACTGCTTTTCATTGGGAATCTTATTTCTCCCTGACAAACTTCCCACCCAAAAAAAATTGTGTAGATCATAAGTAATGTAGATCATAAATTGCTCACTCATATTCTAGATGATATTTTAAAAATAAACCAAACAAAAACCAAATCAAAACCACCTTACATGAATAATTATGAAATAACATAACCAAAGGCAGAAGAGACCTCTGAGTTCCATCTATTTCAGAGCAAACCCACTTCTAACAGTTATTATATCACTTCTGTAAGAGGATAAAGAGGGAAAGGCATTGTCTTAATTATTGTCAGGTAGAGACCAATTTTAATTTCGAACAAAAGGAGGGGTTTGTCCCTTGTACAAACCATAAGTCTTACCAGTTTCAAGGTTAGTTATTTCTAATTAAACATCAAATGTCTTTCCAAGGTCATGAAAATATGTGTTCAGATCAGTTTTTATATGGAGAAATGGAAAAATTACTTATTTAGTAGAGACTAAGCAGACTGTTTCAGAAACAGGTGACTAATGTAACATAATGAAGCACATGATAATAACAATCTACATGACAAAATAGCCACAGTAATGTGAAAAATCATGCCACTGCATCTCCAATCCTGTTCCTTATTTCTAAACAGTAAAAGGACAGATAGACTAGGCTGGTGAGAAAAATCAGTTTAGTCATGGTATTTCTATATTACGTGTCTTTTCTGAGGAAAACATGCCATTATTTAGTCACAGAAGATCATTCCCCTTTTCCACATCTCATGCTGGAACTCTAGAAAATTACCTATTCATAGTCCTTCAAGACGAAAGTAAGAGACTGAGCCCAGAGTTCTTTTCTGCTCTGGGGAAACATGCACCTTCTGTCTCTTCTTAAACAAGGAAAATACAAAGCCTGTCTGTGTTAATGTAGAGAAGTTATAGCAACAAACTATTAAGCATTAAAGAATAAATTTATTTTGAAAATTTGCATGGATGGTTACTTGGTATCAGGTTTCCTACAATCTGTTACTGTTGATAATAGATTCAATAGTTTGATCTTGTAGCATGACCTCAATATGCCTACAAGGGTTTACATAGTTGGTGGAACTTTCCAGTTCCCCAGAGTTCTATTAATAATATTGCAACATTTTCAACAGACTTCATCAGCATTCTAAGACCAAAACATCTGACTTGACAATATATCTTTGCCATGCACATGGGTGTTGATATTGACTATACCACCATCTGAAGCTACTTTGAATAGACTAGCTTTCCCTCTTCTAAACCGTTTCCCTTTTGAAAAACAAATGAACAAGAATGAGAAACAAGGAAGATGATAACACTTTTTTCTGTGCTTCATGGTTTTTAAACTGATACACCAGAAGGGTTTTTAAAATTCACAGTAATTAGAACTTTTCATTCAAAGTACAGGCTAGTGAGAGCTGATTCAAACCACAGTTTAGCATCTGGAAAAAAAAAAAGAAAAAAACCCACAACCAAACAAACCATAAAAAGAAGTACTAGTCACCAATTGCAAATAACACTTAAAAACAATGAAATCTTCAATTTCTTACAAGCAATTTTCAGTCTGCCAGCTGACAGCAAAGAGCTTGCTTGAGCAAGATATAAATAAAGTGCTCCAGCTCAGAAGGGAAAATCCTCATCAAACATAAATACATTATTGGTAAATTAAGAAAATGAATCACAAGGATAATTTTGTAAGGGAGATTCATTATCAAAAGTTTAAAAAACTGTGGTTTTGCTTGTAGTAACTGTTATTCCTTGACAATTTGACATGTTAAACATTAATTTTGTGACAGTGTTTATCTATTTTTATAGATGAAATTTAGTTTTAGCTTAAATATGCCACAGAAATGAAGGCAGACAGAGTAAGTCTGGACTCATATGTATGACAATTAGAATCTAATTCAAAACTGGAGAAATAAGAATATATTTAATGATATGTTTATATATGTGTGTGTATATATGTATAAAATGTTAGGAACAGTAGTTGAATGATTCATAAACTTGAAAAAATGCATTATAAGAGTTTTGGATGTCTTAATAAGTATATTATCGATTAAACATTCAATGCATTGTGACATGTATGTTTTGTCATTTCAGTTCTGTTATGTACCCACATAATTTAAAATACATAAAATGGTCACATCTATATGCGTGATAATATCTGCTAGCTCAGTTTTTCTGGGCCTAACTGGTAACTGGAAGCCTGTCTCATTCTATTTGTGCTTATGCTCACAGGCCATGGGATTATTCCGGCAGCAAGATATCTTTGACTAACCCCATTTTATGAGGAAACCTTCTCTGGGCTTAAACCCAAAATATACATCATTACAGTAGGTCTGTAGGGAATCCCCAGGAACTTAATGAGTCAGTTTTATGCCTTCTTTGCACTGAACCATTACAAATTTGCTGTAGAATATCGGTGAATCTGATCCAAGAATTAAGTTTATTGACTGGCTTTGTATGATTATTGCAGAGGTTAACTTAACCTAGAATTAAAGTTTGTGGGTTTTTTTTTTGACTAGAAAAGGATCAAAAAAAAACCAATTTAAAATTAAGATTTATACATGATCTTTCAAGCTGTAAGACAAAAGTATGTGGAGCTTGCATGAGTCTTCTGTGACTATAAGTATGAAATACTTAATGTCTTTCTTTGGGTTCATGCTGCAGCATTTGTGTTACAAACAGAATCTGTAAATATGTTGAATGTTATTGCCTCCTACTGACTTCAGTGAGAAATGAGGCTATTCAGCATATCACAAGCATGGGACTGTTGTTATTCTGTAATGTTATTCAACTTGTTGACTTGGTTTAAAATATCTGTTGAAGTTATAAAACAGTTAACTAGTGCATTTGTTGAATTTAACTTTGAATGTAAGGAACCCTTTTGTAGTTTACTCCAGTATAAATACTTTTTAAATCTAATCGACTTTAGTAGATTTACTTCAATTTCCTATTTTAGAAACAAGATAATTCTTTTACTTACTAAGATTAAGTACTCTTAATATTTGTACTCAAAGCCAATATTTCTGAAACTATACTGAATTAGCTGTTTTATTAACTTTTCTGACACCTTGGAGACAGGGCCTCCTAATGTGCATAATGTGAGCTTTTTCTGCAGAGGTTCATTCTTTTCAAGACATATCACATTATGATAAATGGTACCCATAGTACTATAAACAAACATTTCTAAAAGGGTACAAAATGTTCAAGGGTTGTTGAAAGAGATGGGGAGGTAGCATTATTATTTCCAATATAACAGCTTTTGTTTGAATACATATTATGAAGTTTGTACTGTATTGTCAAATTCTAGCAGTTGTCTAAAAAAATTAGTTTTCATCTTCTCGGTTTCAAACTTCTTTCATAAGATATTACATTCATTAAAAAGAAAATGCTTGAATACACAGAGAACATATTGAACTTTGACTTTAAAACACCAAATAATTACTTTTCAAAGTCAAGCTATTTGACTTCTCATTCTTCTTTTCAACATACTATAATATACTGCTTAATACCGCTGCTCTAAAATGCAATAGTGCATCCCATGTAGTTCTTTGAATTTGTAAGGGTCAAATCCCTTTTTGTATAGGAGTTCAAGCCATATTGTTAAACTAGTTCACAGTATTTTGCAGAAAAAGGAGAGATAGTTTTATGCAAGAATTTATACTACCTCTGTTGAAATGTGTACAGCACAGAAAATTAAGGAAAAGTCATCCAGTCTACAACTCTTGTTTCTAGTTTGGTTTATAATCATAGCACACAAAAAATGCTCACAGACACACAGATCAGGTAGTCACATTGATATGTTGCCCTTTGTGAGCATAACCATATATACAGTCAGTAAATGGTGGTAAGTCAATATTCCCTTCCTCTAGGCACTCCCAAGTCCACATCTGAATTACTGTGACTAGTTTCGGTTTCCCCCGAACAAGAGAGAGATGAAGACACCATTAAGATGGTTAAATCAAGTAAGTCCATTGGAACATTTAGTTTTCTACTATCTAAAGGGAGATTATCACAGGATGGTAGAGGTTGGAAGGGACTTCTGGATATCATATAGTCCAATTCCCCTGTTAAAGCAAGTTGCAGAGGACTATGTCTGGATGGGTTTTGAAAGTCTTCAGAAAAGGAGATCCCACAACCTTTCCATTCAGACTGCTCCAGTGCTTCATCACCCCCACAGTAAAGGTTTTCCTCATGTTTAGATGCGCCTTCCTGTGTTGTACTTTGTGTCCATTGTCCTATTGCTGGGCACCACTGAGAAGAGTCTCTGTCTCATCCTCTTGATACTCACCCTTTAGATATTTATAAGCATTGATAAGATCCTCTTTCAGTCCCATCCAGGCTAAACAGCCTCTCTACATAAGACAGAGGTGCTCCAGCACCCTAATCATCCTCATAACCCTCCACTAGGCTGTGTCCAGTAGTTCTTTGTCCCTCCTACAATGAGGAGACCAGAACTGGACACAATACTCCAGATGTGGCCTCACTACATCAGAGTAGAGGGAGCAGAAAACCTCACTCAACCTGCTGGTCACACTCTTCTTAATGTGCCCAGTTGGTGCAAGAAGATCATTGGTCTTCTTGGCCACAAGGGCACACTTCTGCCTCATGGTTAACTTGTTATCCCTCAGGAGTCCCATGTCCTTCTCCACAAAGCTCCTTTCCAGTAGGGCAATCTCTAACACATACTGGTGCATGAAGTTATTCCTTTTTAGTTTCAAAACCCTAAACTTGCCCTTGTTGAATCTCATTAGGTTCCACTCTGCGCAACACTCCAGCCTGTCCAGGTCTCACTGAATGGCAGCACAGCCTTCTGGTGTGTCAGCCACTCCTCTCAGTTTTACCATCAACAGCAAACTTGCTGAGGGTACACTCCATCCCTCCATGCAGGTCACTGATGAAGATTTTGAACAAGACTGGACACAGTACTGACCCCTGGTGAACACCACTAGCTACAGGCCTCCAGTCAGGCTCTGCACCACTGATCATGACCCACTGAGCTCTGATGCTCAGACAGTCCTCAGTCCATCTCACTGTCCATGCATCTAACCCACACTTCCTAAGCTTCCTGTTAGGATGTTTTGGGAGACAGTATCAAAAGCCTTGCTGAAGTCAAGGTATATAACATCCACTTCTCTCCCTTCATCTACCCAGCCAGTCATGCCACCATAGAAGGCTATTGATTAGTCAAACATGATTTCCCCTTGGTCAATCCACGCTGACTACTGATAACCTTTTCCTCCACATGCTTAGAGATGACTTCCAGAATGAGCTGTTCCATCACCTTTCCAGGGATGGAGGTGAGGTTGATCAGTCTGTAATTTCCTGTGTCCTCCTTCTCGCCCTTTTTGAAGCCCAGAGTGAAACTGGCTTTCCTCCAGTCCTCAGGCACCTCTCCTGTTCTCCATGACCTTCCAAAGATGCTGGAGGGTGGCTTAGCAATAACATTAGCCAGCTCCCTCAGCATTTGTGGGTGGAACCCATCAGGGTCCATGGATTAAAGCGTGTCCAGTTTGCCTAATTCTCCCTAACCCAATCTACCTTGACCAAGGGGGAGTCTTCCTTCCTCCAGTCTTACTCTCTTACCTCTGAGGTCTGGGTTTTCTGCAGGCTGGTCTTAGCAGTAAAGACTGAAGCAGAGAAGGCATTCACTAACTCCTCCTTCTCTATATCCTCCATCTCATTCAACAGCAAGCTCACAATCTCCCTAGTCTGTCTTTCTAGGAAACTAGAACAGCTCTAATTAAAATGAAAAATAATATTAATAAAAATGGAATATATACAAAACCAATATAAAACCCAGCTCCACCTGATGGAAATTACTTCACCATCACCACTGCTGCTCTGGAGCAGGCATCAGGAAAGTACCAGACTGGGCCCAGTGGCAGATGGGAGCTGTGTTCAGGAGCTGGATTCTGGCACCGGATTCAGGAACACACAGACTGGGACTTAAGGCAGAACGGACAGAGTCCTCCTCAGATGCCAGACACTGAAGGAGAGAGAAAAGAGTTGGAAGAAGAGCTGAGAGTTTGACTCTCATGGTGCCTCAGCTTTATACCGAATATGATGTATCTGGGCTGGAATACCTTGTTGGTCAGCTTAGGGTCACCTGTCCTGTCCGCTCCTCCCTACAGGTGCAGCCTTTTACTTTCTTCTCTCCCCAAGATCCAGCAGTGGCCTTGGTCTGCACACTAATCCAAACACTGAGTGAACACTCCAAACACTGGGTGTTCTCTTTGCTAGAAACAGGCACTGTGTGTGAAAACAGGCTGCTAACTTCAGAAAGTGCAGTTAGTTAGAAGAACTGAGTTGAAAAATCACTGAACAGAATTAGTTCTGTTCTCACTCAAACCAGGACACTCACCTTAGAGGCATCTCAATCAGCCTGAAGAATGACTGGAGTTGGAGATTTTAAATTGTTTTATTATGGTCTTATAGAACATTTTAATTCCGAATTTTATATAATGTATGTCTCATGGTGAAAAATATACCAATACACATAGACACATTTTTAATTGAAATACTTACAATAAAGCTATCAGAACTAAGGGTATCTAAGCAACTGTCTCAGGCATAGCCAAAAGACTCTTCTCCACTGAACATACATGACTTTGCCACGAAGTTGTTATTTGCACCTAGTTGTTGAACAAGCCACTACAGACATAGCATGCTCTGATGCATCTATGTGAAACATATTTCATGTAGTTAAGAAACACTGCTAAGAATAAAAGATCAAAGACCTTTGTCATGGAGCAACTGGTAGCAATCATATAGCACCTTCTTTTCCTGATTATTATCCAAAGCACTTTCTGCTACTGCCTGTAGGAAGACACTGATGAGACATAATCACAAAGTATCATAAGTAGTTTGGATTGGAAGAAAATTTTAAAGGTCATCTAGTCTGGACCCCCTGCCATGGGCAGGCACATCTTCAGCTAGATCAGGTTGCTCAGAGCCATGTCAAATCTGACCTTGAATGTTTCCAGGGATGGGGCATCTACCACTTCTCTGGGTAACCTGCTCTAGTGTTTCATCACCATCATTGTAAAAAATGTCTTCCTTGCAGCTAGTCTAAGTCTCCCTGTTTTAGATTAAAACCATTACCCCTTGTCCTATTGCAACAAACCCTACAAAAAGTCTGCCCTCATCTTTATTATAAGCCCCCATTAAGAACTAAAAGGCTGCAATAAGGTCTCCTCAGAGCCTTTCAACCCCAACTCTCTCAGCCTTTCTTCAGAGAAAGGATGTTCAGCTCTCTGATCATTTTTGCAACCCTCCTCTGGACCTGCTCCAACAGGTCCATGTTTTTCCTGTGCTGATGACTCCAGAACTGTATGCAGTACTCCAAGTGGAGTCTCACCAGAGTAGAAATGCAGAATCACCTGTATCAACCTAGTCATGCTTCTTTTGATGTATCTCAGGATACAGTTATGCCTCCTGAGCTGCAAGCATATGTTACCAGCTCATGTCTGCTTTTCATCCACTAGTACCCCCACATCCTCTTACACAAAGCTTCTCACAATCCCTTCATCCTTCAGTCTATATTGGTACCTGGTATTGCCCTGACCCAGGTGCAGAACATTGCCTTTGGTCTTGTTGAACCTCATGAGGTTCACATGGTCCAACTTCTCAAGCTTTTGCAGGTCCCTCTGTATGGCATACCTCATCCCTCAGGTGTGTGAATGTCACTGCTCAGCATGGAGCCATCTGCAAACTTTTTGAGGGTGCACTGGATCCTTCTATCTATGTCTATACTGAAGATATTAAACAGTACTGAATCCCTGAGAAACACCACTTATTACTGATCTCCATCTGGACATTGAGCTCATTGACCATCCAATGAATCCCTCATCCACTGAATAGCCCATCCAAAAATATATATATCTCTCCAATTCAGTAAACATAGTTTTTATAGCATATTGGTAGTTAACTTTAGCAAGAACAACATTCTCTGGAAGAAAAAGAGGTTGAACATGAGATATGTGTTGCTAACTAGTTGTGATAAGACTCATGCATTAAATATGGATTTCATTTTCAGATAAGACCAATATTTGTATCAATTAGGTTTGAATATTTTTGTCAAGTTTCACCAATATATTCATAAAATCATGTGATTTTTTTTTTCCCCTGTGTTGCAGTAAGACATTTTGCTAGTTCTGAAGTAATGAGAGGTTAAGTGTCAATATAGGACATAAAGGAAAATACAGGGATTAGATTAAATTGACCTTTACAGTAATGTAATTTGATAGTGATATTGTTGGGAAAAAGGAAGGAATGGTAAGACAAGCAGGAAACAGAAAGAAGATAGATGGAAGGAGATGGATTTTGTCTGTCACTTCGACTGGTCCTCTACTTACCTATTTTGCAGTCTGAATTGCACCACTGACTTAAAAGGCATCTAGAAACTGGTGGGTATTTTAGGCCAGCAGTTGAGTGCCAACTATATTTGTAGAAGCATTTTTATATGCTATTTTGCTTTCTGGACAGATACAAAAGAAACTTCTGTGTTCTAATTGCAATGACACAGTGTTTGCAGGCTGCTGACACTGCTTTGGGATGACATGAAGTCCTTCTTTCATGAAAAATTTGTCAATGTGACCTCCTCTTAATAATATCTGCCAAATTATGACACTATTATGGCTGGGCCAAGAGTTTTGGTGATCCATAGAGAGCTTGTTGGAGTGTGTCACAGGGACAGACTGTTTGTTGCACATGGTTTAAATCAAATCAGGCATTAAAGTAGTTTATTGATTTATTAATGACACTCAACTGCCAATCTGTGAACCATAACTTCAGGATCTGTATCAGCAATAAAGTAGATACCAAACACTTAAGGTCAGTAAACTCCTATACATTTCTAAACACCTTTTAATAACTAATACCAAAGCATTCTAGTCCTACACACATCCACAATCATATGCACATACACACCCTCCACGGGGCATGTGAATGCTCATCCCACTTTCTTGTGAGTGTGGGTTCCCCTGCTTACTCACACCTTTTCCGAGAGATAGTTGTGCTCTTGATCTATGTCCATCCAGCTCCCTACAACCTGCTAATGCATGTGTCTGCGAGACGTCCCTCATGAGTTACTTGAGGTATTTTGAGGTTACTAGCTGGATGCAGACTACTTACAGAGTCTGACTGAGAGGCAGCTCTGGCTGTTCTTGTTGGACATCCTGCTGCCATGGGGCAACAGATGACAGTGTCAAGCCAGGTTTGGACTATTGCTTTATTACCCTCTTCTTTACCTCCCATCACAAATCTCTGTGCTTTCTTTGTACTAATGTTCAAGCTGTCTCAGTCTTTTGCAAAAAATATCTCTGTAGTTCCATGGTTACTGTTTAGTTTCTTTTACAGTTTATTTCCTTTTTAGGATTAAGTATTTTGGGAAAATGTCTCCTCAGACAGATCATTGTGTTGTTCAATTCACAGTACTGAAACCGAGTGCTTGTAGTTCCTTTAGCAAGTTGTTGTTCTATTCTACAAGCTCTTCTTTAGATCATCTGAAGGTGGTAGTATAAACAAATTAATTATTTTCTGTACAGTCTTCTTCCATGGAAGCAAATTAATGCACAGCTTTTAATATGTAAAACAAATTAAGATTTGAGCTCTCTTTACACTGATACAAAGGAAAATATTGGTAGACTACCAACCTATTGGAAAAAAAAAACAAAACAACACAACCAAAAAAAACCACCAAAGCAGCACAACAACCACCTCCCTCACCCCAGTATAATGTGGATCAAACCCAAATGCTGTGGGAATGTCTTTCATTTCACTTCTGGGTTGAGACAGCAATTAAAATGAATGAAAAAGACCTGCTTATGATTTTTCTGCAAAGCTCTGAGAAATTAAGGCAGCTTTTCATAATGCTCGTAAAGATTGTAGTCACATGACTGTAAATTAAACAATAGAAATCCTATGAAATACTGTAAAGACAGAATCAGTTTTGTTAGATGCGGCTGTTAGAGGAAAATAGATTCTGTGGGATTTCGCTGCCCAAAAGAGGTGGGGCTGCTGC
Organism: Chloroceryle amazona; assembly: GCA_027560015.1. Lineage (NCBI taxonomy): Eukaryota > Metazoa > Chordata > Aves > Coraciiformes > Cerylidae > Chloroceryle > Chloroceryle amazona. Next base: position 53,512 of record JANHFX010023661.1, on the reverse strand, counting down.
ACCTCTGTGCCCCCAGGTTCAGTCACCAGCATGGCTGAAGATGTAGCCTCTGTAGGCAGAAATATACAGAAAACACATAAACACCACATGTATACCTATATACACAGACAGCCACACAGATCACAGATAGACACACAGAACGTTCGCAGGAACAGATGGCTCCAACAGGCTCATACTGCTCTTCTCTATCTGAGCTGCATAGAGGTCCATTGGTTAGAATATATATTTATGTATGCACACACACATCCAGAACTCTCAGGGACTCTCCTAGTCTCCAGTAGAAAACCTCTTGTGGTCTGTGCTTTTGGAGACACTCCTAGCTGCCAGATGACTTTATCTACTCATAGGCTAGTTTGGCTTGTTTTTTGTGACCACCTACTAACTCCCTCACCTGCATCCTGTCCTGATGCTGGCAGCATGGACACACAGGCCTCTGACCCTTGTTGCCATCCTAGGGGCTAGCATTTTGTTTCACTCTGGTCTTCCTAGGCCAGCCCATATTCCCAGCCCATCTACTGGCACCCAGACTTGTATTTGTTTCAGTTCCCTGCAGAACAGACACGCAGACCCTCCAACCCATGGGCTACTCCAATTGCTTGCACTCAGATCCCTATACACATGCACACACACAAGCATGCACACATGCAGTGGAAAGGGAGGCCCTTATGCAGGAAAAGAGTTGGGAATTTAATAAGAATAAGGACAGGCTGTGCAGATCTGTCGCGGAATGTGGTCAAAGAAGTGCACCAATCAGCAAATTATTTACACATGTACAGCCTTTTTCATCCCTTTACCACTCCATTTTCCCACAGCTGTTCCTCCCTAAATTAGCTAAATCCATCCCTTTCTCTGCCTCTGTTTCTTCCTTTGATGGTGACTGTTCCTCTAAGTTCTCAATTTATGTTCCTGACAGCCATTAAGACCTTGTGATCCTCTGGGCTTGTGGAGCTGGACCTTTTAAAGGCTGATTGCTCTTCTGTGATGGGCATAGGAGAAATGAGAAAGACTACTATTTGTGTTCTTCCATATGCCACTATTTCTCTGTGTTCATCTGTGTAGATGAGCTTTTATCACGTAGCCTTACAGCATTTAGATCAAGATACTGGCAGGTGAGAACAATTTTTCTCATTTGACATCATATTCAGTGGGGGCTTGTTTCAGCTATGTATACACTGGCATCTAGTGTTTTTTGAGTTATCCTCTGGTTCGGTCTGGCATCCAGCTGCCACACCAAAGAAATGCAAGTCTTCCCCGTATCTTCCGTTGTGCCTGACAGCACCATCTTGGATGTCCTAACCCACTGCAGTATATCTAAGTAGCTGAGTCATACACCTAGTGCTTATCACCATAGTCAATCCCTAGGCTTCTTTACTGTATTGTGTTTTGACTATAATGTGGTCTAGACTCCAGGGTCCATGTGACTAATATGTAGCCACTCACATGCGGACAGCTTAAGATGAAACTGAATCCCCACCTAGGTTTCACTAGCAGTCTTTAACTGTTTTGTTATTATAGAGTCAATAAAAGAGGAGAGGGGAAAAAAATGCATCTTTTGATAACAGGAGAAATATAACTGGATAGTAATATACCATGTACATTACATCACAGGATAGATAGCTGAAGGTAACAGGCCTCTTTTTTTCACTGGAGTGAAAAAGGGCTCTCTTTTATGGAAAAATGGAGATACATGCACTTTGAACTGGTTTGTGTTGTTCTGTACCTTGTATCTCAGTAAGAACTCAGTAGGAATAAAGTGCTTTTACTCTGATTTTCAGTATAGTGAAGATAGTCTCTGTTTCTTCATTTTACTGACACTGGAAATATAAAAATAAATTATCAGCATAAAAATCCTGTTTAGTTTAAAATCTGTACATATTTACTTTCAAACAATCTGTAACACGGTTCATGATACAGTGTGCAATGCTTCTCTCTGTTAAGTTGAAGCAATTAATCTTATGATAGAAAAGGTGGATTCAGCAAATGAGGTTTTAAGAAATCTGGCTCTTGCAGGTCTGAAACCCTGAAGCACCTGCTTGCACAGCTTGTCCTCATGTGAAAGGCTGATCAAGCACTGTGCTATTACTTTTAGTCACTCCACTGCTCATATTATACAATGACCCTGTCCTCCCTTCAGATCTCTAGGAAGCTTGACACCTCAAGGGTTTATCAATGACCTTATGAGGACTTCAGGATGAAGGTCCTTTGGGATCCAAGCCCCTTCACTCCTTGGGGACTGAGCATTACTCAGAGGACACTACTAATAGATAATGCTGAAGATGAAGAAGGCTTCAACTTCAGCTAGTCCCTGAATGAGGATTGCTAAGAAAAAAAGAATCTGTTTTTATCTTACTCTGCACCTGCATAAAAAAGAAAAAAAATCAACCTCAAGTAGAGTATGTAATCAGCCAGAATATTTTGTAAAGATCTATTACTATTTCCTCAGCTTGCTAAACCAGTTATCTCAACAGATTTTTAAAGGATAAGCAATATTGTGCTGGAGAAGCAGATTTATGAATACAGAGGAGAAACAGGTGCAAAGGACATAGGAGGAAAGATCCTGAAATCATATTATGTGAAACTATAGCATTGTATTTCATGATGCATTTTAGCTCAAGTCCTTCATGAAGGATAAAATAGATTTCTGGTTTATCTTTGTGGATCTTCAAGATAACTTTCAAGTAAAGTCCATCACACTGTTTCCCATTAAATTAAACACAATACAGAAAACTTAAATTACTTATTGGATATTGTGGAGAACTACAAAAGATGTGGAGAGTAAAAGCCTTGAGATTTCTCATGCAGGCATCTTTTCTTTGTTGTAATTGAGGGGTGGGAGGGGTGGGGGAGCATTTTCTGTCAAAGTAGTTTAATCATAGTGTTCAACACAGAGATTTGCCTCTAGCCTACATTCAGAACTGGTGTCCCAGTATCTATAGCATATAACCATAGCATGTAATCTGCATGTCCCAGACTCTTCACTGCTGGAACAGTACATTCTTAGTGCAGATGAGCATTCTCAGTTTGCTTTTAAACACTACAGAATATAGTTGTAAACTGATATTTAATGTCTTCTCAGTTAGGGAAAAAAAAATCCATTCACTGGAAGAGGATCTAAGTAATCTCTTCTGTACCTGGTAGAAATGAAAGCTGCAGCCTACAGCACAGGCATTGTGCTCAATAAACACAGTATGATCTTTACAGGAATGATGCAGATTCTATCTCTTTTCACAAGGCTGTCTCACTCTGCTGGAAGTAGATAAGCTCAGCTGTGTTTCATACTAGCTGTAATAAAACCCTGAATTTATCTTCAAATCAGTCAGAAAATAGTTATTCATTTCATACAGAATGAGAACTGTAGAGCTCAGAAGTGATTTAAATCCATGTCTGAGTCTTTAAATCCATGGTGGTGGATTAAATATTCTTTGGAGGGTTTTCTTTTTGTAGGTAAAGCTAAAAAAGTATTAACTTGTATCCAGAGTTGAACAGCTAGTCTGCTTTGTCTTTCATCCTAGACTGACCCTTAGAGGGACAGCCAGAATAACCTACCACATGGAGTTCCTTTCAGAAGATTGCCACAGCTCATTATATATGATCCCTGCCACTACTTACTTTCCAGATCTCCAATTCTTCGTGTATGTATTTATTCAGGTTCTACCTCTGTACTGATGAATTTGAAGTGATAGTAAATGTTCATAGTGAGACTATAGCTGGAACAGAACATTTATGTGGTTAAGATGTTAAAATAGTGAGATAAAAATGTCATGTGCCAATTAATACTTGCTCAAACAAATTCCAGGCTTGATCCAGGTTTTGGAATAACCCACAGCCTATTTCCAATAGAAAGTCTGCAGATATCCACCCTAACTGGAATGGGCTTGAGAATTAAAATCTTGGATGTAGGTAACATCATATTAGTTGGGCTGAGCATATGACTAATTTTACTGAAAGCACAGACACAGCCAATGTTCTGACTAAAATATCTATGATCTCTGCACTATCCTTTCTTTCCAGTGTACCAAAATACAAAATCTGGAAGCTTATAAATTGCACAGAGGATTGGGTGTATGGAGATACTCCCTTTGAATTACTATTCAACATTGTGCTCTGTCACAGGAGCATCACAGCCTTGCATTGATCAAGAGTTGAGTAACTGAGTGCAAGGAGTTGTAGCTGACATGGCTATGCAAACAAGAACTGAGTGTGATGAGCCTTTGTATGGACTAGGGAACAACAGGTGATACTGTGTCAACACCCAAGGTGTTGGTGGTAAGCCCTGCCCAGACACTTTCACAGGAACCATCCAGAGTGAGTGCCCTGTTGCTGCAGGCTGGGCTGTACCAACTCACTAGTTTGGTAATTTGGGAATATCTCTGTTAACTGGTATCAGTGTGTGTGCATCTAGGTGGCTATGTGCAAGTGTTTCCTGTTCCATACTTCTCTTGGTTCTCTTCACATACAGAGCCTACCAGTGTCACATGGTCTGGAGTTTCTTTTCCCTCAACACAGCAGGCAGAAAAAATTCAGAATGAGGTATGATTGCATTCATCTAAGTTCCATGCCAAACTCCAGAACACTTTCCAAGTGTAATTCTAATCTCTATGTCTTTCGTAATCAAGTATTTCACTCTAAAATTATATAATATTTTACTGACATGTTAGGCCTAACTTCCTGCTCCTGTTACATTTTGTTACACATTTAAACAAATTAATATTGATGTAGATGTACTTTTCAAGTAGGTAACATAATTTCAATAATTAATGACAAATACTTTATTAAAATGAAAATATTAGAATATAATAAAAATGTTTCAAGATATTAAGATTTCAATAAACTGATAATTCTTTCCCCAGTTGTCTCCCTAGTGTTAGAAAGATTGAATAGTCTACTAAGCAGACTTCAATATTTCTAGGGTAAAATTCTGGCTGAAATTAATGTAGACTTGACTGTACCTCTATAATGGTGGAAACAGATCCATCTCCATTGTTCAGAAAGTGGGTTTTCATCTGTACATCCTTGATTCTCACAGTGGTTATGACAGCAATTCCAAAAGTACTTAAAACTTTTATTACAGACTTTGCTACTTTGAGACCTACACAAGCAGCAGATTTATGATTATTTTTTTATTACTAGTTTTATTACTCAACTGGAATGTAAAGTTTTATGGGTTGGAATTGAAAACCAGAAGATTTGATGTCCATATTGGCAGTATTGTGTTTTGATGAGTATGAGGCTTCATCTCTGTCTCATTCCTAACCAGCAGAGTTTTTATCACCAATATCCCATTGAGGCAAGTCGTTGTTCTAAATTTTGCTCATGCTGCTTTCATATGCTTCCTCAGCTAGGTATTCACTAAAGCTTGATATACAGTCATTTGTCTTTCATTGTACTGTTAAAGCAACTCCAATTTAATGTTCAGATTTTTGTAGTTCTTTTGTACCACTACAGACATGCTAATTTGAATAATGCTGACCTCTTATTTCCTTTTTTTTAGGCATGAAATTATCTCTTCATCCATGAAAAATCATAATAAAATAGAAAAAAAAAAAAAAAGAGAGATTATCTATAGAATGAGAACTACTTACCTCAGTGAAAACTATGCAGAGGCTCTTAATGCTTTGGCAGCCTATTTCTCCACCTTGTCCAGGTCCCTGTGGATGGCAGGACATCCCTCCAGCCTATCATCAATTCCTCTCAGTTTGGTCTGCAGACTTTCTGATAGTACACTCTACTCCATCATCCAAATCATTAATGATCAGACTAAACAAGACTAGAATCAGTATTAACTCCTGGGGTTCACCAGTAGTCACTGGCCTCCAAGTAGATTTATTGACACTGACAACATTCTAGTCCCAACCATTCAGCTAGATTTCAATCCACCTCACACTTGTCACTTTGTTTACTGGTTTCATCTTGATAATAAATTTATAGCACAGACATGTGTTTTTAATAAATAAACTAAAAAAAAATATTTTTTTTCAATTCAGCTGCATAGACTAACATTTTAACTTTTTCATAATGTGCTGATTGAACTGTGCATTTTGATATTCCAACAAAGGGTGGCTGCTGAGGCTTTAAATACATCACTGATAATATTAGCTTACTTAAAGATAAGCTGGTTCATAACTTCCTGATCAGATTAATACTGTGGTCCTGACACATGCACAGTTTGTATGATTTTTAATATACTGATTCTAGTGCATTGTCTTCTAATTATTTACATTCATACAAAAGATAAAAACTTGAAAGCTTACTTCTTGATACCTGTTAAGAAAATAATTAATCAACTTCATCTCAATGTATGAATAACATTTTGGTCTACACATCATTCCTGGAATCTGTATCAAGGTGAAGTTGTAAAACAAGTCTGTAATCATACATACAATCTGTATATTCCAAGTGTTTTCATGGATAGAGAACACTGATATGCAAGTGAATGCTCTGTTCTGGAAAGGAAAATTCTTATATGAAAACTGGTCCCCAAAGACTGAGAATGAATCAGAAAGATTAGTTCCATGTCTTCCGTTTGGTTTCTTTGTTTTAAACTAAGATATAAAACATAGGCAGTAGTTTTATTATAGACTAAATGCACTCTTACTAAATTACTGAATTATCTTAAACAAATATTCAGTAATGCTACCATCTTGGCTAAATTTAACATGTAAGCACTTACACTTAAGACAATTTTTATTTCAGGGTTGACATCTTCTTGTATGAGTCCACCAAGGTTATGCATCTTCTCTGAAATAAAAATGAGAGCCTGGGGCTTCTTGTGGGAGAGATAATATCATAGCCCAGCAAATAGGTTTTAGTTCTGGAGAATCCTCAACTGTAAGGGACTCAGGCTCTTACCTCCACTGAAGTTACACTCCTCTGTGCTCTAGGACTACTCAGCATACTGTATATCCAGATAAAGATTTAGGACTATTTTTTTTCTGACACATTTGCATGATCCTGTATATATAACTACAGTCAAGTAAGAAAGTAATCCTGATGAGTATGCTCAATAATTCACTTTCCTATGAAGGCATGAATAAGACCTAATACATACACATATTCATAGACACACTGGAGAACATAAAGGATAAAAGTGAAAACAGAAATAACTTTCCAGTGACCTGCTTTCATAGTCTTCACTGCGAAATTAGTAATGAACATCAAAGTATAGATTCATAGCAGATGAATTTGATGCTTGCTTTACATAACAGCCAAAACAACATTCCTATCATATCCACAATATTATCTTTAGTCATCCAAAATTGTAGAGAATATAATCCCTGGCAGCACAGATCTTGCATCTGTTTCTTAGCAGATATTAGAAAGGTTTTCACAAACATCACTCTCTTTTTCATCATAGTAGGGAATCTACCTGTTTACTTTTAAGAGAACTATTAGTTTCTGCATTTTCCTAAAGTATCTAAATTTTTGAATTAAATACACTGTATCTGAGTCCTGGCAAATGTACATCAAGAAGATGGACAGACAAGCCATGAAAGTACCACTCATTACTTTTTTTCCCACCTCATAGAAAAAAAAAAAACAAAAAAACAGATTAAAAAAAAACCCAAAACCACCAAACACCAGCAAAAAAGAAGTGCACAGGGCAATCAGTGTATATGTAAATTCCTTACTAAAATATTCAGTTTAATCAGTAAAGTAGGCACAAACTCAACGGTTAGAGTGTGCAGCTGAATCTATGATAAATATCAAGACATGAAGCATGAGTCATAAAGAAAGAAAATGCAGTGTATCAAAATATTTCTGACTAGGATATATTAGCTTCAGTCAATTATGTAAATAGCAATATGACCCGAAAAGTGAATAGTTATTTAAATGAATGTGAGGTGACAAGGAAAATACAGTTTGATCCCATTTTGAAACTTAATTTCTAGGGTGGCTATGAGTTGCTGTCCTTCAGAATAACATTGACTAAAGCCTGTGCTTTGAGATTCTTCCCCAGTGGAGAAAATTAAGCTCAGGACTCAGGCTTCTTGATATACATTCAGAGGTCTCTGCTAACTAATTATTGACATTAGCCTGTCTCATCTTGTATTCCCCTTCACTTGTTCCTCTGCACACAAACACATAATCACCTCAGTTGCTTTCTTAATCTACGACATAAGTTTCTTATTAAAAGAATTTATGAAAGAATTGAAGAAAGAGAGCAAAGATTCTTAATTTCTCTCATTTTAATTTATGAAGAGTTTATTTTCAGAATATATCACAGAATCAGTTTTGTTTTTTTTTTTCCTGTATAGCTATATATTCTGCTTGTTTTAAACTTAAGGAAATTTCTTAGAATGAATGCCTGCCCGGTTCTTAGTCTTAACAATTTCCTAAGAGGTCTTAGTTATGTAGATTTTTCAGTGACTTAAATGAATTAAATTTAAATGATTAAATGAAGAGGAGGAATAATAGCCTCATAGTTGACATTCTCAACCATACCACCACACTTCATGGTTACCTTGATAATCCATATATTGCATAAGTATGTTCTTTGGTTAGGTGAATTTCGTCTTAGAGATAAAATGGTTTCAACTGTCTTTCAATCTGGGAAACAGGAATGTACTGCCTCCTGGAAAATATATAAGCCTTTGAAGGATATGATAACCATTTTCTTGAGATTTTTCAAAAAGTGGGAATATTAGAAGACAGTAAATTAATTTTTGCTAACTTGGTTCCTTGGAGTTACATCTATCGAAACTGTTATTAGACACAACCTCATGACATTAACTTACATGGAAATCTTGCTATTAAAGTTAACAGAAATTGGAATGTATCTTTTGGAAAGAATTTGCAAATGTTTTTATCTTCTAAGGAAGCATATAAGTAATATCCAATGCTTTTGAAATAATAATTAAAAAAGCTAAACATGATCAACAGAATAATCCTTCATAATCTGTTTAATTTTTGCCTAAATCACTTCCAAGTAGAAACACTAAATTCTAGATTGTTAGGAAAATATAGTTATATGTTATTAGAAGTATATACAGGCAGATAAAGTAACTTCAGAAACTTTGCTAAATTCCTGAAATCAAAATTGTTGTTTGTTTGTTTGTTTTAAATGTCAGATTTATTTCTGTTTCTTTTTTTGGGAAGTATAAATGAAAATTCTTGAGCAGATTTAATTAAGAGAGTGATAATAAATAATCAGTCTCAGGAATGCACTTAAAACTAATTTTTGGGAATGCATAAATGTCATGGGGTTTACACCCTTTTACCCTTAGTATTTAACCATCAACATTGCTTGACACATACCATTTTTATTCATGGGGTGACATAAAAGTATTTGATTTAAAAAGAAATGGGAGAAAGGGAAGAATACATCCTTTCCATTGACTGGGTTTTCCTGGAGTCTTTAACTTCAGAAAACATTATGTCTTGTAATAATACAATTCAAACTGGCTCCTATGGCCATTAAATCTATCCCCAGGCTCATTAAGATCAATAGAAGATAGTTCCCATACTGAAAGGGTTAATTTTATAACCTTCTTAATTTTTCTATCATTGTTTAAGTCCTTCTTGGTGTTATAATTGTTTGCTAATACAGAAGTGTCTCGATGTTTTTCTATACTGAAAAAAAATCTTTGAAAATAGATACAATGAAGTTGCCAGCGCACAGTCGTTTTATTTTTTTATTAAAATAAAAAAAAAGTTTCAGAGATCAGTCTGACACCTACAAGTTTCTTCCAAAAAACCCCAAATCAATAGTGAACACTTGGAATTAGTTAACATAAGTACAACGCAAGTGAAAATAAAATGATAGAAAAAAAAATAAAAACCCTCTAACATTCCAGTTTTACACTGAAAAGCATAAATATAATGAAAGTTCAGAAACATATTGTCATGGTTTAAGTCCACCCAGTTGGCGGTACACACCACACAGCCGCTAGCTCGCTCCTACCCCTCTCCACTGGGATGGGGAGAAGAAAATACAACAAAAGGCTTGAGGGTCAAGATAAAGGACAGGGAGGGCTCACTTACCAATTATACAAAATGCACACTTGACTTGGGGAAACAAAAATATTCATGCTAAACAAAAAACCCACCAACAATTCACTAACTGAACCAGATAGAAATACAACTGAATCTTAAAAACACCTTTCCCTCAACCTCACCCCTCTTCCCAGGCCCATCTCTGCTACATTGCTACATCCTCCCCTCCAGCAGCACAAGGGGGCAGAGAATGGGGGTTGTGGTCAGTCCTAGTCCATTCTGTGTTGCTTCTGCTGTTCCTTTGTCCTCAGGGGGAAAAATCCTCACAGTCCTCCCCTGTGGCAATGTGGTGTCCCTCCCACATCCTCTACCAGTGTGGGTCCCTTCTGCGGGCTGTAATCCTTCCACTGATGGATCACTCCATCACAGGCTTCCTTCAGGGTCATGGCCTCCTTCAGAATCAGTCCCATGCTCTGGAGAAAAGTCATGAGAACTTGATTCTATATACCAGTGATCACAGTGGTTGTATACAGTATAACACTAGTGTAAAATAAGATTGCCTTGCTTTAACATTGTTGTTCTTTTCCCAGTCTCCTTTCCTTTCTAATGAACACAAATTTCAGATTAGAAGCTAATTCTTTTGTTTTCAAAACAGAGAGAGATTTTAGGGAAATACTTTGCCAGTTTGTCTGAGAATGTGCCAGGTAACAATTTTAAGTTGCTGCTAAAATGAATAAACTTAGAGCAGTGGTACTATATTTCAGTGAACATCTCTAAGTCTAAGAAAGAACTTAACAGTACACATTCAGTAAAGTTCATGGGTTAGTTTTAAGTTTGGGAATTTTGTCATAGACACACACACACATACATACATACCAATATGTGTATAGGCTGTCTGTTAAAAAAACTGTGTTTGGGCTGTGAAAATATGCAGTACTGTGATTCATACATTTGAGGGAATGTTTTCTGAAGGCAGACATAAGATAAGCATATGCACCAATCTCTCTAGCAACCACTTAAAAGTAACTGCTACAGAACTAAACTGATGCTAGCAAGTCCTTCTCTGTTGTGGAGCTTAAACACTGTGCCATACAAAAATAGCAGTACATCTTCTAGTTATATCAGAGTGAAGGCAAAATAGGCTTTTATTGCCTGGGGGATATTACATAGACCTTGTAGTGTGCATTCCCACACAGAAAGGCTGGAAATACTTTGGGAAACTGTCACTGAACAGATGAAGTATTTGTGATGTACCTTATTCCCAAAGCAGTCATCAAAGTCTGCATTATTAGACATTTAGTCACTCTTAAAAGCTTAGACAATTTACACCGTGTTACAGAAAGAACCCAGAGCACAGCAAAGAATTAAAGATTACCTGATCACCAGGTTATAGAGTAAGCCATTAGAATACTCTTTGTCTTTCTGATGGCTTAAAATAAATGAACATTTCTGTTGTTACTAGTGGTTGCTCTTAAAGAAAAGAGGCAGAAGAAATACGTGGAATTGTAATGGTTGCTTAGTTTTGGGGTAGAACTTTATACTACAAACCAGTGTCTTTCATTTCTACTTACTTGGTAAGTTTCATGAAAATACATCCACTTACTTTGTTTTACTACAGGCAAAACAGTTATAAAGTGTAATATATTTTTACCTCATATACCATTTTAGAAAACTAACAGAAAGAAAATGTGAAAGCCTAGTCATTCCAGGTATGTGTAGAACATTAATTAGATAAAAGATTAAGCCTGTAGTAGTTGCTTATGTTATTTATGAAAACCTTATGAGCTTGTATGGCAACTATGCTTTTTCGATGTCATTTCTATTCATTATATACTAGTGTCCCAGAGCTGTCTAAATTAACTGAGAGCTACTTAAAAGAAAGAACCAGAGTATCCTTATGATTAACCCTCTCTTCTTTCAAGTATCTAAATTCAGGCACCTAGAAGCCGCTACAGAACAAAGTACCAAGAATTCAAGATATGCTTTAAAATTCAATGGATGAATTTGATTAACTGGAACCTCAATTAATCAATTTTAGATATAACTAAAAATTAACCTGAATCATCATATAATGTTAAAACATAGGAAAGAAATGATGAGACTATAAAAAAAAAATAAATAAATTCAGTTCAGATAAAGAAATGTTTTCCACTGAGAGTCACTCAGTAGCTGAATTTTCTGCTGTCATTCAAAGGCTTTTTCACATGACATAATATGTCATGATTTCAAATACTTGCTTGGTTTATGATTTTATCCAGGAATACTACATGTGCTGGAGCTCAAGGAAGCTCATAATAGTGCTAGAGAAATGATATGACTTTTTTGATTTACAATCTTAATCACTGTGGGAGCAATCATATTAATTTTAATACTTTTTTTTACCTCCTGTAGTCCTTATGAAATGCTGTTTTTTACTCTAATTTCTAGTCTAACTGTTAGAATTCTTTTTAAAGCTTCTAGCCTCGATTTTGAGTCAAGGGTGATCTTCAGCATTTGTAGCTTTTTTCTTTCTAATATTTACTTCAAATCAGTAAAGTACTAAGAGGTCAGCTCTGTGACAATGCAGTGGCAAAAACATGTTTGATATAAATCTTTTTAACAATCAGAATTAGAAGCTGGGGTGTGGGTGGTGGGGAGTTCCAAAATGAGTTTATTAGTTGCTATGGATTTTATTTTATTTTTTAAATTGAGAGTTGAGGTTGTTCAGCCTGAGGAAGAGAAGGCTCTGGGGTGACCTAATAGCAACCTTCCAGTACCTGAAGGGGGCCTACAGGAAGGCTGGAGAGGGGCTGTTTACGAGGTCCTGTAGTGAAAGGACGAGGGCTAATGGGTTTACATTAGAGAAGAGTAGATTTAGATTGGACATCAGGAAGAAGTTCTTTATATTGAGGGTAGCAGAGCAGTGGAATAGGCTACCCAGGGAGGTGGTTGAGGCCCCATCCCTGGAGATATTTAAGCTGATGCTGGACAAGGCTCTGAGTAGCCTGGTCAAGTTGAGGGTGTCCCTTCTCACTGCAAGGGGGCTGGACTAGATGACCTTTGGAGGTCCCTTCCAGCCCTAGCCATTCTGTGATTCTATGACAGGGTATTTTCCTGCTTCTTGAGAGTTTTAAAGACAGAAAACAGAAAAAGCAAAATTAAAGTTTAGACTTGTTTGAAGATTAATTAATAAATTTAATTTTAAAAAGTAATTAAAGTTTAGACTATTTTTTTTTATTCTTGTGTTGGTAACTACCTGCATCACATTGGTGACTGTAAGTGAACCTTAGAATCAGGGTCTAAAACCCTGGATAAAGACTGTAAGAACTGTATGTAGGTGAGACACTGAATTTCAACACTGGTAGGCAAAAATCATATGTGCAGTGCAGGTCAGCCCACGCTAGGGAAGGGAATCGGGGTGAAAAGGGACAGAAAGGGGCTTCTTTGAGGGCTTCTCGAAGCCGGAGAAGACCGGGAAAGCGGCTTGTCTGTGCCGGGGTCCGGCAGCTGGTCAGCGGTTGTTGAGGCAGCCCAGGAGGAGCAGCAGCACCGGCGGCAGATCTGAACAACGGGTACTCGCCGAGACACCCCCTTCACCACGGAAGCCCTTCGGGAGCGTTGAGCAAACACGTGGCGAGTGTCGTCCCCCGGTGAGACCCTTCTTGGGGCAGCGCTGGCTCAGGAGCGAAGCCGCTGTGCACAGAGCCGGAGCGGGCACAGTGCCAGAGGTGAGTTCAGCTGGTGGGAACTGATACCCCCTCTTGGCTTGGGAGGCAACCTCAACTAGTTCTCATCACCCTCCCAGAAGAGGACCCGGCCATGGTCACCACTTGGCCAAAAGCAATCTCTGGCTGTATTTAAAAGACATCTAAATGTGGTGCTCAGAGATACGGTGTAGTAGTTGTCAGTGTAGATCATGGTTGGACTTGATCTTAAAGGTATTTTCTAACCATAGGTGTTCTGTGATTCCTCTTCAGAAAAATGAGAGGAAGTAAGCAGCAGACCACATGAATCATTTTACTATTAGAAGTTAGCCCCTAGGCTTTTCATGTTTCCATGTTTTTAATCTCGCCCCTAATATGTCACTGAGTATATATTTACTGTATCACAGGCAAAGCTCCTCCTGGTGCTTGTCACTGCACTGTAGTGACATTGTGAACCTCCTTAGAGTCCCCTCTTAGGCAGCACCTGGGAAAAAGGGTGGGCAACAGTAGTTCTCATGATCTGCTTTGGCTAGCCTCTGAGGCAGCAAAGTGAGACCTCCTTCATAGCTGTGACATTCACTGTAATGACTTCTCAGCCTCATGAGGAAAAACCCTGCTAGTGTAGTCATTTGCCTCCAAAACTAGCAGTGGTTTCCCCTGCTATATAGAATAGAATCAGCTAGTGGCAAGCAGAATACATGTCCAAAGGTATTTCAGGGAATTAAGTTCCCAATTTCTTTCTGTTAAACAGCTTCCTGTGTTTGAGCTCTTTACAGGCCACTTGTACTTCTCTGCACTGCAACACAACATGCAGTGCAGGCAACTCTTTGGCTGATTTCTTTTATGCCCTATACAGATTGGATGTGTAAGGGTAGCCAGTGCTCAGGGCTAGGATTCTGAAGAGGTCACCAGCTCCTGTTGACATCAGGGACGGCTGAGGGTGCTCAGCAACTCTCAGAAGGAGCTCAGAAGTTTACAGGCATTTAGAACTGTTGTAGTTTTTTGTTTGTTTTGTTTTGTTTTTAAAATCTTAATTTTCTGTTGTAGAATGGTCTGTTATTCATGATGTATTGCCTTAATTTTATATTTCCTAACATCTTTATATGGTAATGAGCAAAACTATTCTGCAAAGTAAATAAAATTAGACTTTTTAGTAAATAAAAGGACAATAAACAGGCTATTAAGATTTAATTAGAAGAAAAAAGTTATACTTTTCAAAAGGCGTATGTAATGTGTGATTCCATCATTTTATAAAGCTTCTTTTAATGGATTAAAATCACTTCTGGCAGCTTCTTCCCTTATGCTGATATAAATTCCAACGAAACACAAATCTCTACTTTAGGGAAGATAACTGTCAGAAATGCAAAGAGAAAGCTCTAAGTAGGAATAAGTAAAAGTAATACCATGATTGCTTTATTTTTTGAATAGTTAAAGTATTTCATAAGATGTTTTACTGTAAAAAAAGAAAAAGCTTTTCACATCTTTGCAGCAATTTCATATGTGTCTCAAGGAATATGAATTTGTTCTAGTCAGATAATCTTACAATGTATTTATCTTTATCATTATCATGCCTCTGTAATGAATGGAAAGGTATGTAGGCTTGTTGGTTTTTTTAAAATTAAAATACAATAAAGTTTTTGATCAAGCCTTGGAATCTGTAAGTCAGATAGCTATATGTAATTTTCTGAGACATATATAATGTAGCACTGTAGGAACCAGTCTCAGGAAAAAAAAAAAAAAGAAAGATTCTGTGTTAGAATACTTCTGCCCATTGTGGGTTTGTTCGTTTGTTTGTTTCTCCATTAGTTTAAGTGAGAGTCTATATTAATAATCCAAGAAAAATGTGCACTGTAAGGAGTTTCTACCACACATTTGGTGTCTTGAAACACCAAGCTAGCACTGTAAATCTGTATTCAAAATATGAAAGAACTGCATTATATTCTTGTTAATCACTAGCAGAAATATACAGCATTCCATTGGGAGGGTGGGGTGGGGAGAGCATGTTTCTGGAAGGATGAGGTTCATAATTGGTATAATACCAAAGCATGCTTTTTTTTCCTATAGATTAGGACTATTGCTCAAAAAAATTGGACATTTACAGCCAGATGATGTGGTTGCAAATTTTTGGAAAGTATAGTTTCTATAAAAATATACTGAAGAAGTGTCAGTTTTGATAAAATATGATATATATATGGTAAATATAAATATCTATAGATAGACAAAACATCACTCCGTATAGTTTTGCTTTCTAAGGCTATAATAGATCTTGAAGTATATAAAATGTATAGTAGTTCAGCTACTTCAGTAATGGAAACACCTCAGGGAAATATTGTGCCAGATTCTCAAATATAGTTATGATCCCACTGTGCCACTCATCTGCTACAAATGAACCATAACCTAGCTGCAAATCACTAACAGAGGATTTCCTGTTTTCAGTGAATTCTCTTCTGACATACTACATGCCTGGGAATGATATATATGTATTTTATGTCTTCAGTGGGGAAAAAAATATCATAAAGTTCATAGTACAGTCTTGCTATACTCTTTCTCCATTGGTATCAGAATCCTATGAAACTTCAGAAGCCCAGGCAGGATTGGACCAAGGGACTCAAAGTAATTCGGATATATCTATATTTTATAGAGATATATACTTTTATTCTTTTAAATTTAAAAATACTTTTACAAGTAATAAAAATATATAAGTTATTAAAAAACTACTCTGTTTATTATGCTAGTTATAGAGCAAATATCATGCATATTCTTCCTTGGTTTTTGAGCAGTTGAATAGTTGGACCTTCTCTTCTGCAGGCTTAACAACCCCAACTCTCTCAGCCTTTCTTCATAGGGAAGGTGTTCTCCCCCCTATTTATCTTTGTGGCCCTCCTCTTGACTGGCTCAAGCAGGTTCATGTGTTTCTTACTCTGGGGGTCCTAGAGCTGGACAGGGTGAGGTGAGGTCTCACAATAATGCAAGAGAGGGGCAGAATCACCTTCCTTGACCTGTTGGCCACACTGCTTTTGATGCAGCCTGAGATGTTATTGACTTTCTGGGCTGTATGTGAACATTGCTGGCTCACAGTCAGTTTTTCATCCACCAGTACTTCCAAGTCCTCCACAGGGCTGCTTTTAATTCACTCATCACCCATTCTGTATTTGTGTTTGGGATTTCCCCGACCCAGGTGCAGGACCTTGCATTTAGCCTTGTTGAACTGCATGATGTTTGCATAGTCCCACCTCTCTAGCCTATTAAGGTCCCTCTGGATAGCATCCGTCCTCTCCTGAGTGTCAGCTACACCACACAGCTTGGTGTCAAAAGCAAACTTTCTGAGGGTGCACTCAATCCCACTGTCCATGTCACCAACAGAGCTGCTAAACAGAACCGGTCCCAATACCAAATCCTGAGGAACGTTACTTGTCACTGGTCTCTACTTGGACATCAAGCCGTTGGCCTCAACTCTTTCAGTGTTACCATCCAGCCAATTCCTTATCCACCAAGTGGTCCATGTGTCAAATCCAAGTTTCTTGAATATAGAGACAAGGGTGTAATGCAGGACAGTGTCAAATGCTTTGCCGAAGTTCAGGTAGATGATCTCGGTTGCTCTTCCCTTATCCACCAACAATGTAACCCCTTTGTAGAAGACCACCAATTTGTCAGTCATGATTTGCCCATAATGAAGCCACGTTGGCTCTGACCAGTCAACTGCTTATTTACCATGTGCCTTAGCAGAGCCTTCAGGAGGATTTGCTCCATGATCTTGTCTGGCAAAGAGGTGAGACTGACTGGCCTGTATTTTCCTGTCTTTCCCTCTTTTCCCTTTTTAAAAATGGGGCCTGCTTCCCCTTTTCCAGTTAGTGGGAACTTCACTGGACTGCCAGGACTTCTCAAATATGAGAAGTTTCTTTAATGTACATCATTTCTTTAATGTACATCATTAAAACAAACATATTCTTTCATATCATAAATTCTAAAGGATATGAAAAAATGGTCAGTGGCAGTGGCAGCAGAGCTACTCTTTAATTAAATGGGAAATGTCTCTCTAAAAAAAAAAAAAAGAAACATAATTCTAAATAATTCAATTTCAACATGAATGGCAGAAGCTATGATCCACCCATTAGGAAATAATAATGTACAAAATGTTGCATTTGTAGGAAATGTAAAATATATAATCATATGGAATCTAGAATTGTCTATGGTTGCATCTCTATGTTAGTGGTAAAAGCTTGTAAAGATAAAAAAGTCATGTTGTTAAAAGCTCAAATACAAGACACCTCTATAGAGCAGAATTTAATTTATTAAATTCAAGAAAGATGTAAATGACCATGACATTTAGCACTGCTGAGCAGTTACAGTTATTAAGTATTAAGGTAGGCCAAGTAACTGTGATACTATGTGGTATTGTTTGGTAAAGGTATCAAGGAAACAACTGTAGTCTTGAAGTCTATTTATATTCATGTGTGACTGTGTGATCACTGAAGGGCAATAAGCAATTTCTAGATAAAATCATTATTCTCATATTGCCAGAAAAGAGGAAAAGACACAAAGAAAGACAGCAAACAGTGTAGTCACTCGAATAGAGTGTCAGAGCTAAAACCAGAAACTGAAACACTTCAATTCAGAGATGGAGAAAGAGAGTACTAAAAACTCACTCATAATTTTAATTCTGTAAGAAGTGGGGAGCACTGGAGACTTTTCAAGTGTGTTTGAAATGGTAAAATTCAAGAAATTGATTTTGCAGATAATTTACTATGTAGGAAAATATTTAATAGTAATCTCTGGAGTAAATAAAAAAATAAATAGGTCAGCATCCAAAAGAGGAGAAGAGTGAAGAAAAATGGAAAGGAAAAGGAAGGGTGCAAAATACTAGATGCAGACCCAAAGGTTGTAGTCCTTCATGAACAAACAAGTGAACCCAAAGTACAAGATATGTTCTGTTAGAGAATGACAAGCATTGTGGTGCACTGACTGGTTGCACATGACTTAGCTCAGCATTGAACCCACAAAAGTACAAGCAATTTTGTAGGCTTGCTGCCTTTTCAACTGTGTCATAAGCTGTTGTGTCAAATGTAAATCCCCAGGAAATTAAAAAATCAAATAAATCGAAAAGCCTGTAAAGTCAACTTGGTTGTATTGTTTTTTCATATAACTACTGTGAAATGCCTTAATCTCCAGAGAGAAATTAGATGCCTATCTTCAAGTTGTAAATGCTACAGAAAATAGTAATTTTCCATGTGCCTGGAGAGAAAGGGCTATAAAAAAAAAAAAAAAAGGAAAAAACCTACCCAAAATGACACAAAAGAGCTCTAAATATTGTATGAGTTAAAAATGCATTGCATTCGAAAGCAAGTTTTGCAAAATCTAGTTTGAAAGAACCTGTATTTCTGAGTTCACTGAAACAGAGTTATTAAATAAATCTAATTAGACTTATACTGGTTTCTACACAAAACAAGATATTTCCTTGCCATGTACACTTTTCCCAGACTACTTTGATTTCAAACAGAGGCTTTATAAGAGAGCTAAAACAAAATGAAAGTCAGTCACTACAGAGTAGATCTTAAGTATGTTGATGACTGTAAATGCTTATGGTACAAATATTTTTGAACAGGAAATCTTTAGAGGGAAATCAAAACCAAGTATCTAAACCACCCCCTTCCACTGTATTCTAGTGTACAATTACATGGTTAAAAGTGTCTGGTTTTAGACAGAAAAAAGAAATAAAGGAATCAAGGCTATACTCTCAGTGAAGATGGTATGCAAAATTTAATTAATAGCACATTTGGTTTTGGTATTCAGGAGTATCTACAGAAAAATATAAAACAATGTCCACATACTTTAAAAAATATTGATCAAAAATATAATTTTCTTGATAATCACCTGAACAATATGAACTATTTCCACTGCATACGCAGTTTACTATTCTATTACCAAAACCAAGGTTCCTGTGTTATTTCAATCTCTTCATTTCTGCTGTATATTTATTGATTCAAGAGTATCAAGCGTAGGTATTTAACAAGTAACTGTTTAGTAGCTATTCACCTGATAATGAATCCCAGGCTTTATGTATGTCCCCTGGATATTTACAAAATAAGGGTATGAAGGAGAAGCGTAATTAACTAGAGATGTTTTCTAGGTGCATAATAGGGAATGGGAAGTGAGCTAGTAAATCAGTCAGACCAGCAGAAAGCTTTAATACAACACAAGTGCCCAGACAGTTTTACAAACTACTGTCTAATCCTCTCAGGATTGTTTAAAATTTTAATTATGATGTTTAAAGCACCAGTGAAAAAAAGTTAATTTGCTCAAAGCAAAATGTTTTGCAAAATTTGTCAGTGTTGGTGACAACTTCAAAGCACTCTTCTGTAGCTTATATGAAGCTTAACTCAGTTTCATGACAGCTTCTTCAAAGAATCCTTCACCCCTCTGTCTAATAGAACACCATGCAGTGAGGGACCGCACTGATCTCTCTAGAACAATACACTTTGCAAATGGTTTTGGAAATGGAAAGCTATGCTCCTTCTAACTTATACATCCTGAGTTACCCTGCTGCATGAGAAACCCTTATCAAATTTTCAAAATAGAGCAATGAGATTACAACAAAATAATGTTCTGAAAAAAAACAACAAACATTAAGAACTCTCTTCTTGAGAGAGGGATGGTTTAATTTCTTACTACTGTGCTATTGAAGATTATACTTTTATGTCTAAAATCAGAGTGACTTTATGTAGTGATAAATTCCATACTTAAAAGAAGATATATCCTAGAGTTCATTTGTTAGTCTTCATCCACATGGTAACAATTAAATATACACTATATTGAACTTGTCCCTGATTTAGTGGGACTTATAGAAATAACACAAGGGAGATGTTTGTTATTCTTTCCTCTGAGAGTTTCTGCTACATAATGTGAGTGTTACGTTTGTGTGTAATAAAAATGTTTAAAATGATTTTGCCATGTACAGAAAACCAGGCCTGGGGACGTAGAAGATGGGAGCAAAAGATTCTCTGGATAATTCCTTAAGGGGGTGTAGAATATCTCCAGAGAATATAGCAACATCAAAATTCATATATTGAAAATGTGATCTTTAGTTTTGCATTTACAGTACTTTTGAATTTAGTCAAGCTTTGAGATCAGTTTTGTGAGATAAAAAGCTGTGTATATAAGCCTTAGAAGAAACAATTCCAGCTGTTCGCAAAGCACACACTCAGAGAGACAACTGATTGATCAGACTTTCTGGAGCAGCAAAGTTTACAGTTGCATTCTTCTGAAGGCTACATCTCAGGAGAATTACAGTGCTTTACCACAGTATTTATAACATGCTGGTCACTTCTCCCTCTCTTTCACTGTTTCCCAAACTCTAGCTAGCCAAATATCCACAGCATATTTATCTCTTAAATATTACTTCCTATGACATGAAACAAAAATAGTTTTCTTCCTCTAAAGTAATTGTGAGGCTGGGCAAAGAAAAGCTTAGTCTTTCCCACACTATCCCTATTCACCAGAGGAAAGAAAGCTTTTAATAAATTTTATCTGTGATACTCTAATGTATAAAATCCATAAAGACTGCAATAGAAAATGATGATTTCTCCATCAGGCTTAAAAAATTAATATGAAATACCTTTACAAATATTATGTTTAATATTTTTAATGTGATACATCAGAAATATTAATAATCAGAAAAAGATCAGGAAACCAAAAGATCTTCACTTCATCTACTCACTATAAGTATCTTTAAAACCTAGAGAGAAAGAGTGTTAGGTTTTTTTCCTTAAAATTGTTTTCCTATATAATTTCTCTCAGAAGAAATCTGCTTTAAAAGTAACTGTATCCACAAAAAATCCCCAACAAACCAACCAAACAAAAACCAGACCCAACCAACCAAAACAAAAAAACCCAACCCAAACCAAAAAAACCCCAACTTTCTATTTTGCTTCATAATTAGAATTAAGACTTAGAAACTAAAATAAGTTCTGTGCATCTTAGAATTATTCATGGCACACAGGGTCTTGAAGTATGACCACCATGTTGACAACAATTCCTATCATCAGGCAAATGGAGATTAATGCATCTGTAAGAATTTTATATCAGTTTTATATAAGAACAACTCCAGTGTTAACTTACATATAAATTATTTCTTTACACAATAATAGGTCTCATTCCTCACATGATAACATAAATTCATCTAATTAACAGAATAGAGGTGAGAAGTTACATCAAAAAGGTCGATATTTAAAACCGGAGGATACATGTAGATTTGCTAGAGAGAAGGCACGAGAAAACTTAGGATGTTTTACTTTTTCTCTTTAATTGTTCCATCACATGTGCACTTCTGTTGTCCTTCCCAGTCCCAGCTGTCTGTCCTCGACTGTCTTGTCTCTTCGTCTTTATGTGTTATATGGAGGGGTACTTTGGTTCTATATGGAGGCTTGTCCTTAGTGGCAGGCTTATACTATGGTACTCTCCTTAGTGACTATTATGATAGAAAAAAAAGAGCTGTTTCTGCCCCTCCTACTACCCTCTGTTTTCAGTCCAGTTTATAGGAATATAAGTAACTATATAACTACATGTATGTAACAATACTGTGCAAGTTGAGTGACATGTATAACACAGTAAAATACTCAAACATTCCTTAAATGTGCAGCAGAAACACAAGTTTTAAATCTGTTTTTAACCTGGTTTTGTGTTTAAATGTTACAACTGATCATGTTCCAAGTCAAGTAAACAAAAATACTATGAATGTGATTAATGCCTAGTAGCAATGAATAGAGGATCAAAAGTCAGAAGTATTTATTTTTCACGTTGGCATTATTCAAGATTAAATGAAACTTCACAGAATCATTCCACTTTATATTGCTCTGTAATTGAATAGTCTTGATCAAAATTTCATAAAAAAAAAATTTCCTTTTAAACATGCCTGTTTAAGATTCAGTCTCAAGAATGTTGCATTGCTAAATCTTTGCAAAAAATCAACATTTTCAGGTTTAGGATGATGACTGGTATCAATATTTATCTACTTAATATCTATTTCTGACGTCTTTAATCTTTTAACCCAATGGGGGTATAAATATGGAAAGCCAGACTTCTTTTAAACACACAAATTATCTTATGAGCAAGTCCCCAGTTAAGTTTGCTTGCAAACTGTGATGAGAATGAATATAAATCTGGCCTTAATGATGAATTCAAAAGGAAATCACATTCTGAAGACAAAATCACTAGGGTAATGGTGTATATAATACAATATTACTTGTTTCATATAGTTTTACACAGAGGCTTCATTTGGCAGTTGAAAACAAATGTTTTTTTATTTGTTCTGTTACCCAAAATAGTTTTATAAATACATAGTGTGTAAAAATAGTGTGAAAAATGATCTTTGCTAGTCTTATTCCAAGGATGAGGAATTATGTTTGCTTATTAACATATTCTCAACTTTGAGAATCCTGTTACCAACTGTGTATGTGTTATAAAAAAAAAAATAGAATTCCAGTGGGACTCTTGTTCTTGAAGTAAAGATTTCCATAAATGAAATATAAAAGACCAAACTGATTTGTCACAAGTAAACAGATTGGATTATGATGACCCACTTTTTGCTAGCTTGGTAAAAAGACACATCATCTAAATGTTGTCATCTCTTATTGGAAAATAAGGTCATCAGATGTGTTGTGCTTGCAGCATTGTTTCTAAAACTATTTTCTCAAAATAAGTTTTAATCTTTAAATTTGGATACATGTTTAGATTTTGTCATTATTTCTAAAAAATGTATTTTAGACTAATATCTTATACTACTGAAAGCTCAGCTGGCAAGAAGGAACATTTCTTCTTTCTCTTTTTCGGATCTGAAATTTGAAAGCTATTACCAGAAAGCCACACATTTCTTAGAAACAACTTAGAACTATTGCTTTGGAAAACTGGTTATCACTTGAACTATTAAAAATGTATATTAAAAGATCTAATGGGAAAAACAAAATAACAATAAACAGTAAAATGATCATTTACTATATATTTAATAAATTCAGATTGTAATCTGAAGGGGAAAGGTATGTGGTTCTTCTAGAAGATACGTAAGAAATAGCTGTTTTATAGAGATAACTTCAGAGAAACTGAAGTATTCTGTTTGCCTGTTGAGGGGACAGAAACAAAACAATTTGAAACTAAGATTTATAATTAACATTAGATATCAGTTACATATCCTTAGGCACCAGTGTTTTAGTCGTTAGTCTTCCTAATTTTGTTTCAGATTAAGAAGGGGGAAATGGACATATATTGGTCAAAATTCATCTGAACTATTTTAGATGTCTACATTAAGGCAAGATTAATAATGTCCTGGAAATACCTTCTAATTTATTCTGTTAACTATTAAGGCAGCATGGGGAAATTAGCACAGATGTATTTGATTGATTAATTTCTCCTCCTTTGCATCGATATAATATATTGTCATATCTTTGACTGCCTTATCAACAGCACAGCCAATGGCCTCACAGCTAAAGGAGGTTGCTTCTATGTCTTGTGTTTCTGAATAAACAATAGATCAGTTCTCTCATCATGATATTCATCAACTTTTAGTAGAGAAACTGGTGATTCATCCAGCTGACTGAATTCATTGAATCTCAATTGTTCATGGATTAGCTAAATGAAAAATGCTTAATAGGCCAGGATGCTAATCTTCTGCTGAATTTTCTGGACTCGTTTCCCAAGTGTGCACTCTTTGAGTTCTCTAAGACCAAGGTAGATTATTGTATTTTCAAAGTAGTGAAAACTACCTGAAATTGTCCATGATTTAACTCACTAGCTGAAACTGCATATGTTACTTTACTGTGTCACAATGTGCTCATAGAAACAGCATCCATCAAGTAGAAGAAACAATTTAATCATGAAGATTCTAGGTTTATTCTGGCAAATAGTGTCATTGTCTTTATCTTCACACTGTCTTGCAAAAATTGCTGAGATGAACACAAACATCTGTTGATCTCTCATTGTCACAGTAAGCATTCTTACACAGGTAGGTAGACCATAGTGATTTAAGGACAGCGGTGGTGTCTTCCTGAGGTTGCTATTTGCAGTCATATTATAGTATACCTCAGAGCTGATGGATTTCTCTTTTAACTCAAGTCCAATCTTTTTGCTTAATGCTAATTCACATGAATTCAGTTCTTATTTCTGGGAGTCTAATTGCTGGTTTCTCTGGAATGGGGTATCACTGTGATGAACCCTCCAGAGGGAATTTTTATTTGAGGGTTTGATATCTAAATTATAAACATTGTGAAATAAGCCACTGATAAACAAAAATAGACTTTCAGTTGTCTTCTCTTAATTTAACTTGAAACAAATCTCAAGTTTTATGACTTAATTCTAAGCTGGTCCTCAGAGAAATACTATGCATGGGCTGCTAAGAGAAAGGCCAGGGAGTAGGGGGGAATGTCAATTGATTGCTCTCGATGGAGTGGCACTGTATTTACTCTTTTTCATTTTTAAATAATTAAAAACCTACTTGTCATAAGTTAATTCTTAGTCATATAAAAAGACTTGTCAAAGAGACAGTATGAGCATCAAGCACATTATTAGAGGAAGGTCTTAGTATAACCTTCTGTCTTCCTTCTACTTAGGAGTTTGCCAGGGAGCCAGAATAGCTGGACAGTAACAAGTGTACTGCTCTTCAGGGTCATCTTTGGAGCTATCAAACCAAAGACATGAATCCTTTTAGAAGAGATGTGTACAGCAATTTTAGGTTGTAGGATTAGTAGGAAACAAAGTTTGAAAGCTAAGACCTTAATATTAGAATCACTGTGACAAAATAAATTAAAAATTGAACTTTGCATTCATAAGAAAACTACCAAAAAGTGGAAGTCCTTAGAATATGTAAACTCTCATGTTATGAGAAAAAGTCTGTTCAGCTAACAACTTCATATAAAATTGTACAAAGTGTAGACAAGTACAATTAATTTTATTGAAATATTAAGTAGAACAAAGAGGGAGAGAAACAGGTACACAAAGAACAGTGATACAACAGACTTTTCAGCTACTTATTATCGTGAGCTGCTACTACAAAACTGTTACTGGACTATATCTTATTTTGACACATAATCATCTTCATAATTGACCCCTCCCTTGTAAATGCAGCTCACTTCTGAATGTAAGCAACTTGGTTTGCAAGGATTGATTAATAAAGTAAGTACTCATTCATCATGCACACTGTACAGCATAGTTGCCTGTAATAAGAATGTGAAAGGATGATTTTCCTCTGTCTGTCACTTCCTAGAGTCAGGCAAATATTGCTCCAGATTAGCAAGTGCCAATTGTGTTACTGCAGCATAAAAAAGAAAAAGGGGGGAGGGATCAGTATAACATTCAAATTAAATAAAAATGGATTAATTGGTAGAACTTGGCCCAAAATAAACAGTGTATTACTAACAATATTTTTTTAAAATAAACCTTAAAAAACAATTTATTTATCTTCTTATCCCTAAACAATAGTGAAGACTTCCTATCTTTCAGGCTAAATACTAAATTTTCTAATAAGTAGTCTGTGGAACTTCCATTTTCTTAATGCCATATCTTATAGCTATTCTCTGACACTTTTCTACTTGACTGTCCAGAAAGTAAAGACTGCATTAAGCTGCAGGTTCACTGTGATGGTTACTATTTGTAACATTCTTATACAATATAATAATATACAATAATAAATGTGATGTTTTTATTCCATTAACTGGTCAAATCCTGATATAATATGAAATAATTCATCTGGGAGAAAAAAATAAATCAAAATAATAAACATATTGCTGTACATTCCTCCCAGACCTGACTGTGTATAGACTAAGCCAGACAAGGATGGCATGTCTGTGCATCCCCAGTTTGCAAAGTGAGGGCAAAAGGCAGGATACAGATCCAAGCTCAACAGGAGATCAGCTGCTACAGCGCTCAGCTTGATCTGGAAACTAGGGACAGTTATTTCCTGCAGACAGTAATCTGCTTTATGTGAGACAAGGATCCTTGTGAGAAGTAGTAAAAGAGGAAGGATTTATGACAGCTTTTCGTATGTTTAAGAGTCTGTCTCTGTGCCAGAAGCTCATATGAGGTGCTGAATTCAGTAGAAGTAGGAAATTAAAAGCAACATCATTTGCACAAGGATGATCTTACACTGAAAAGCAGAGGTTTTGGGATACCATTGAGCTGTGAAATCAGTGAGAGAGGGAAGTTATCAATCATGGCCCCTCACAGAAAGCTGTGAATCACAGCTCCCAGTAAATTCTGCTGTCAGAGGAGTCCAAGGAGTCCTATGGACCCCAGAGGACTCCCAAGATCTTATGTTTCTCAGTAAATTCACTCTATCTCTTTTTAAAATTAAGACCCAAGCATATAACAATACTCTCTCATTTCTGCTTTACAATGTTTTGGAAAGGAGTCGTGGTACAAATTGCATAAAAAAATAATCTGTCTGAACCATTAGATGAACTCAGTTTAGATACAGCTTTTCCTGCTTACAGAAATCAACTTGCCAAAATCAGTAGAAGCATTTCACACATGCAAGATGCCACTAATAAGATGGTTGTCTTTTTTTTTCAGCCTTGAAGAGTGGTGGTCTCTGCTTCTGTTGATCTGTGCAGGTTTGTTTGCAATAAATTAACATGTTTCCATTAGTAATTATGGATAAAATCCTTTCAGTAACAAAGGAGTTGTTTGCTCTTTTTATCAACAAAAAAAAAAGCACAATAAAATGCTTGTATTTTAATGGGTTGTAACACAGATTCTGGTGATTCTACTCATCATATATGTGGTCTGTAAAAAGAGGGAAAGATGTACTAAAAATGTATACTTTTAGTTTGACCTTATCTATCATGTGTTCAAATGTGACATTCAAGTTCCTTGTTCAGATATATCTTAACAACTGCTAGTAAAATCATGCCTCAGTAAGTCTCTAGGAAAGGAACACATAAACCATGGTCTATAAAAATACAAAAATTTTTATAGATATTTCTTAAAAATACAGGGGATTAGAGAGGCTACCAATTAAAATCACCCACTGAAATACTAGCCATATTGGAGTCAAGGATTTAATCACTATAAGGTTAAATAAATACAGTGGTTTTTAACGCAGAGTAAATGGGAGATAAAGGCACCACATATAACGTCTTCTTCACTAAAATATATGACTGTATGAATGACAGTCCTTTGCCTTTTTTATGTTTGTTTTGACTAAATATGTGGGTTGTAATATGAAGTTAGTTACAATGAAAGCAGTTGCCTGTTTATGAAGGCAAACCTTGAATCTAACCTAAAGCAGAGACATATTATATGCTGTATCTGTTGGTGACTGTCTCTTGCATAGTATGTTGGGTATTAAAGGACTGAGTCACAACTGCCTTGACCTATTGTATCATATATATCTGTCTATCTGGACTACGTGTAAAAGGAATGCTTTTGCTCTTACAGAAATCCATCAGCTTTGCACAGGCATAAATGAAAGGCCTGGAGAATCAGACTCTCTTTTTGAAAAGAAAGGGTTCCTAGAAGCTCTCTAGTCAAAGTAAGACTGAGAAGAATTGCAAAGTTCATTCATTCCCTTAAGTGTCTATAGCTGAAGCATAGCTGTTTATGTGAAAGACACTGATACTTGAAAATGATACTTTTTTTCTTTTTTCTTTTTTTTTTCCTTAAAAATCTTACACTGTCTTCCCCCCCGAAAAATCTTTTCCTCATATCAGATCCTCATAAAATACAGTTTCTGGCCATTGTCCCTTGTGATATAATCTGGCAATACTGAGAGAAGCTTGGTTCTGGTCATCTGAGAGAGAGCATGCTCCAATTTTTCCACCTCTCCCTCAAACTCTGAGCTCCAAACAGATCAAAATATCCCAGGCCGCACCTTCCAGGTCTCCTGAGCAGAGGAGCCCTCCATCTGTCTTCTGGTCACATTCCTACTGAAGCACCATAGGATGTACTTGCACTTACTGTAGTAAGCAATTCATTCTATTTAAGGAGTGAACTGTTGGCTTATACTCAGCCTGGTGTTCCATGTGTCTCTCAGGTCCTATTCAGCCATATGTTCTTTGTCTGGATCAAGATTGTGTTTCTCCTTACTGAAATTCATGAGTTTTCTGAAGAAGTTTATGGAGCATTCTCGACAACTGCCAAGGTCTGCTATTCATTTTATCAGCCTCTCTCTTTGCTGTGATGCTATTTCTGAATTTGCTGAGGGTATAGTCTTTGTCATCATCTGGGTTGTTGATGAAGATGGTGAGCAATGTGGACCTCATTATTGCTGGCTGGGGAGCTCTCATCCATTTACAAGCTGGATGTCCCGCTATTGTTCAACATGCTTTCAGCCCAGATATCCGATTTACAATTCACCTCCATCCACCTGTCTATTTTCCAAAAGAGAATATTGTGGGAATCAGGGTCAGAAACCTTTCTGATATTAAGGAACTACACCATCCCCTTCTTCACATAGCTAGTCATTGCACTGAGGATAGTAATCATTTGGTCGAGCATGATTTGCCTTTAGTACACCAAAGAGATATTCTGACTATCTTCTTTATGCACTTGGGAATGGGTTCCAGGAGAGAATGGTTTTTAATATCTCCAGAAACTGAGATAAAACTGGCCAACCCATAATTCCAGGTCCTCCCACCTGCTTTTAAAAGATGGGCATAACTTCAGATTCTCCCTGTCATAAGGGACCTCCCTTCTCTAAGTAACCCTAAGCATAAAATTGTTGCTGCTCCAATGCTGTCTGCCCTGTCCTTCCCAAACCATAATGGTACACACAGAGGTTTGGGAACAGAATTCCTGATTACTCAAGTAATGCTTTTAGTGTATTCTTATCTTAGCTACCCTGGTTTCCATCTCTAATATGCTCTGTGTTTGTGTTTTAGTTCATCAGCAGGGTCCCTGCTTAGCTGAGTGTGTTTCTTACTCAAAGTCCTAGTCTTTGTGAACAATGAGATGATTAATTTTTGGGGTTCTTCTATTAAACATACTAAGTTTTACTGAAAACTAAAAATAAAAAAATCATCCATCTTTCCTGAGCATCCTTGCCCTTCATGATTGCTTCTCAGAGATTTCTGCCTAGCAATTCCCTAAATATGCCACATTCTTCTCTTGTGAGGCCCAGAGTTCTAACTCTGCTGCTTTATTTCCCAGACTCCCTTCAGATCCATCTCTTACTTCTGGGCTTCAGTTCCTGTCTTCCAAAACTCCCAACTGTTTTAGCAAACCTGCTTGTAACAGCATATGCCCTCACTTTCACTGTGTAAGAACACTTTATAGGTCACCATAAAACTGAAAAAACCACATTAATTATTACAGTACATTTGTAAGATTATAGTAGAAGCCATAGACGTCGAATTCAGATGAGTCAAATGCCCTATCTAGTGTTTACTCAATGTGGACTCAGAAATTTGTCTGCAAAAAGGACTAGACCTACATAGTATGGAGTCAGGGCAGTGTGGGGGAAAGTCCAGTGACAGATGATGCTTCTTGACCTTCATTTTTTTAGCAACATAGATAAGCCTTTCTGATCTGGGCCTTAGCTATATGTCAAGACTAAAAGAAGCCTGTCCATGCAGTGCAATGTCACGTGATGCAATATCAGCCATAAGTGATTGGCACTTATGTTTATCTGTTAGACATATGTTACAAGATTATGTTTCTAAGATATCCTTGCAAGAGCAAAACAGACCACTTAAGTGGACTGAAACTGCAAGTACAATTTATTAACTGATATTAACATCATAGCAGTATTGTGTGATAATACTCAAGGAGTATTATCTCCTCATTCAAATATAAAAGAACAGACAAACTAACTAAACAAACAAAAAAAACCCCAACCCTGAAATAACAACAAAACCAACAGGATTCAAACAGTTATAAATATTTAGCTTTAAAATACAAATATATAAGATTACTAACTGAACGAGCTATACCATTGCTACAACAGTATTACCAGAAAAAAAAAATAGATTACTAGGATCAGGCTTTTCCAGCAGAAAATGAAAACAAAATCCCAATAATCCTTCATATCCTCAGTATCAGATACTGAAAAGATCTCAGGTCTCAAACATACCAACCACTTACTAGGAGAGTGAGATACTAGTTTGCAGTCAACATTTATAAGAAAGGATGTTCTTGAAGAACTGTAAAGTGCAAAATGAAAATATTATCTAACATTTTTTTGATGTCAGAAATTGATTGTATCATGTACATTTTGATAATTTCCTTTGCAAACTTACTGAAAGAGTGCTTAAAAAATATATGCAGTTTTGTAAAATATGATCATTACAAGCATAATACATAAGGAACAGCAGACAGGATTTACTGACCAAGAGTAATCCCATGTTAAACTTTGCTTTTACAATGAAATATATCTAATAAACCATATTTACTTATCAACAGCATTTTGTACTTTTGCAGTTAAAAGCACCAGACAACAATGTATCTTTGATGCAAAGAACAGCACTATCTTCTTTTCACATACGGTGAACTGAGGGAGAAACTTCAGAGAAGCTTTCTAGCCATGAAAGCCTAGTGTTCATTACAAAACCCCCACCATCTCTAGTTTTTTAAAGTTCCACTTACTGTAAAGTTTATGTCAGAAACATTTTATTTGTTAACCTGGAAAAGTGCCAAAAAAAAAAGATACTCATCTTGATATTCAAGCACATGCCTATGCTAAAATAGCTGATTCTTGAGATGAATCCTACTCATAGTCTCAGCACAGCTGCATACCCAGATTAAAAGAGTATCTGAAAACCATCATAAAAAACTAAATGTGTACTTGTGTCATATTACTGAAGAAAATTTTTTACCTATATCCATGGCTTTGACATAGAGATGTGCTTCTGCTTCATCTATATACATTAGTAAAGACTTCAAAAAATTTTATCAGAACTATAACAAAGAGGAAAAAACAAGCACATCTGTCCTGAGTTCAGCTAGAACAGTTAATTTTCACCAAATGCTGGGAGAGGACCACAGCCAGGTTGGACAACTGAACCAACCAACGGGATATTTGGTACCATAATGATGTCATGGCAGATATATAATGGAGGACATGGTTTGGCAGTGTGGCAGTTTGGTGCATCGTCTATCACTTCCTTTACATATTATTTCATTCCTATTATTGTTGTTTCTTCTCCTTTTCTATTGTTCTATTAAACTCTTATCTCAACCCCCAGGGTTTTGCCTTCTTCCCCTTATTCTTCTTCCCATCTGACCAAGGGGAGGGGTGTGTGAATAAACAGCCACGTGGTGCTCAGCTCCTGACTGTGTCTAAATCGCAACACCACTAAACGTTAAATGTCATTTTCATATTAACAGTATACCTTTTTGCTTCAGTTGCATACATATATATAACATTTCAATAGAAAGTATTTTACATTGCAAGGGTTTATTTTAAAATGTATTAAAAATGACCAAAATTCCTATTTTTAAGGAACAAAAAAGGCAGGCACGACATCCTGGTTGTTGTTGTTGCTATTGTTGATTGCAGTCATTTTATAGAAGAAAAAAGAATATAAAAAGAAAACAGAAGCAGAAAGATTAAACTGTAGTACTTCTTGATAGTGATGACATTTAACTTGCAAATATTTTGCTAGAGAAGTACACACCCATGTTCTACTATCAACGAAGCAAAGACTAAGCAAACTCATAGAAGCACCAAGCTGTGTAAAAAGTTGGTTTTAGCTGCTTCTCAGCTAAAACCTCAGCAGTTTTAGAATACTCTTGTTAGCTAAGCTGGAAGGTTATTAAACCCGAATTAAAAAGAAAGAAGAGAAAGACTGCAACAGAGAAACAAGACACAAAAGAGGAAACCCAGCTTCCTCCGTTTAGCCTTCAGAAATTTACCTCAGAACACAGTGGGTGATCAGGTAATTTATATTTTAAATATATGTTATAAATTTGGTGTTAGATACTGTGAATCTCAGGTAAGGTGCACAGACAACATATTCCATGAAAATCTAAGGATTTAGCTAACATTTCTGATTGTCACCTGGATTTACATCTCTGCTTCATTTTGGTCAGGTTATTGTTCAGTCTCAATGATGCTATGTTGGATTTATATACTTTCTAGGATATTTGAAATTATAGAACATATTAAGTTCAGTTCTTAGCTTCCAAGCTAAATTACAGTTTCTAGACAATTGAGATAATTAGAATGCCTTGTTCAATCATGCAGTTAGATTTAATTTTCAGTCTGTCAGTTTGCACTAATTAATTTTAGTTTCACAATCTTTTCATTTATCAAGTATCATCTCTCCTTGAATTAAGAACGTACAGTGGCTATGATGGCCAGCACTGACAATATGCATCATGAAATTGGTAACCTTACTTAGTTGATATTTTCATAGCAAGTAAATCTGATGACAGTGACTAAGTCTACTTTTGTGACAATCTGCAACTTTAAGTAGTGTCAAGCCATACCATTACTTTCTGTCACAATAGCAGTCCTTAAGAGGGAAAAGAGATGTGACAAGAACAGAAGCTGATTCACAGTAACTGACAATATTTCTCCAAAGTAGGCTTGAAATACTAATATTACTGACCTTGGTGTGTGACCATTTCCTTTTGTAGGATATCTACCTATCCAACAGTCAAAAAGTTGGAAATGACTCATCAGATGGTATATTACTGGAAGAAGAATAATCATTTTGTTCAGAATTAGACATCAGCATTAGCTGCTGTTCATTCTGTGACTGCAGCAGAGACAGAAAGCACTACCCTTTCCTTGCATAAAACTGTGAGTCATCTTCAATGGCATTATTATGGCTGGAATCAGAGTACCTTTGGGTGTGCATTTGTCAGATTTCACAATGTAAGTGGTGTCAGGATGAGGCACTTTCAAAAGAAATCACTATAGAAGTGCCCTGCCATAAGGGAAGAAGGAGAGGAAGAAATGAAAACTTAAAGGTCTGGCATTTTAATGAAGAAAAAAGAACAACTTCCAGAGTAATGAATATATTTAAAGATTTAGTGATTTTTCACAATAGAAATGTGAAAACCTCAACTGTTTTCATATATCATCTTTAAAATAAGATCTTAACCTCTGTAGATTCAAAGGGGTATTCTCCATCTCTTGTTCAGTGCTATGTACATTTAAATGGCATTGCTGTCCCATCCAGAAACTATTGTTTCTATGAGAGACAAGTAATTTCTCTGTGTAATGAACACAAAATAAGTTGTGTTTTTTTTTTCAAAAATTGTAGGGTATGTTGTAATCTTGCAAATAAAAATTACCATAAAGGATATGCATAATGGATAGGCACAATACAACATGAGAAATTATTGTTATGTGGAATATTTACAAAACAATATTTGAAGAGTGGGAATACTGTGACTTCACAAAAAACAACACAAAATTGAAATATTTATATTGGCAGAAATTTCCCCCCTATCATTCTTTCAGTTAGTGGAATTATGTTTGGTTTTGGTTTTTTTTAGACGAACCAAAATGTGAACTTTGAAAACTTACACTGAACATTTTCCAATTTAAACATGTTTCAGTCTTTTGGTCTATGTAGCATTCTGTCTTCCTCTTTGGAGCTTCAGCAGAGTTTAACACACTTTGGCTAAATCAAAGTTTGAGGTCGACCTTATGATGGGACAATCAACTTTCATTAATCAATAAATAATAAAATTATTTATTTTTATCTGGAACAACTGTGTGTACAAAATTTACACTACACAATTTTACAGTTTACTTTTCAAAACTGGTTGTTCCATAGTGAAGTCTTTTTTTGCACACTACAGGCTTTCACGGCCTTTTTAAATGATGGCTTTTTATATTGGGGTATTACAAAAGACAAATCTTATGAATGCTACTGTCAGTTTATTTACATATTGAGATGATGTAGGAAGCCAAAATACTATTACATTCCTATCATACTGTATTTTACTGACCTCAGTTTGATTTTAAAAAGTCTTCTGCAACAAGTCATTGTTATGTGTCCATTGCTACTATTTTAAATAACAGTCCTTCAATTAGAAATTTGTTTTTTATTGCTAAAAATAGTGATCCTTTAAATTTATCAGATATTTCCAATATTAAACAGGGTCCAGAAGGGATTAGTTAAATATTGTTAAAAATACTCGCTTCATTTACTTCACAGTGTTTATACTGTGCTTTTTCTTCTTTCTCTAACATCACTAATATCAAATAGAAATGAAGCAATATATGTATTTACTGTTTTCAAATACTCAAGTACACCTTAGAAAAATATTTGCATTTTCTTTTAACTTTGTTGTTTTGATATCTCCATAAGTGAATTGCCATTAATATCACATATTAAAAATCCATTATGTGTTGCTGGCTCAAGCTTGTGATATATATATATTAAGATTATTATAAAGTATAGAACTAGATATTTTGCTAAC
>JANHFX010023661.1:0-18427 GCA_027560015.1 Chloroceryle amazona | reverse complement strand
TTTTGCCACCCACCACGCTGGTGTCAGGTGGTTTTTGGACCGCGCGGCTATTGGGCGGCAGCCGTGCGCTTTCGGTGTCAGATTGCTACGCCCGAATTGCAACAATTATGAATAATTATTACCATATCCATTAGCATATCTATTTGCTTTGTAGAGACAACAAAAATGGATAGAATTATATACAGCAAATTTCAACAGTTTAATTGGGTACAAAAGAAAGTATTAAGAGAACTAGCTCTTTAAAAATGTAAAAGTCAGGCTTAATACAGAATCAAATCTTCCAGCTCAGTGTTGTGGGATAGATGTATTTTCTTACAGAAGAATTTTGACATTTGATTTATGGAAATAAAAAGACATCACAGACACAAAAATCACAAAGGTAAATTGAAACATTAAAAAAAAAGGAAGACAAATTTGCTGTCCTTTATTGCTTCTTTAAAGAGAGGATCAAATTATTTCTATCATTACAAAAAGTTTAAAAAATTGGTTTCTTATACAATCATACCAGAGTACACCTGAAACTACAGCATCATCACTGCTAACAGTGATCAGCTGATTTAATTGGTTTCCACTGTGTGCATTTCCTCTACTATATTTTTAATTAATAGTCCATTTAATATGAGAATTATCTTGGGCTTAGTAGTGGGGAAACATTAAAAATTGACCTCATTAAGAGAACTTCAGCTTGATATCACTCTTTAAAAATCTAATTGAGAATGATAACATACACATAAATGTAATTTCTTCTCAAGGGTAAATGAGAATTTATACACTTGTCTAAGATTTCCTGGTTTATTGAGAAGGAGGAAAGTGGGCGAAATAGCTACATTGTTTAGTAATCTAAAGTGGTTGAAATACTTGCATTGTTCAGTAATCTGCTTCTCACCAGTATCACATGTTAATGGGAAAAGAAGATAAATGGTTCAATAGGTCATTCTTTGCCCTGTGTGAACTATAGAATTTGCATTTCATTCTTGCCCTGTTAGTTCCTTCACAGTGATACAGTTCTTAAAAGTAACACTAAAAAAATCTCTGTTGGAATGATTAAGACAGACTATTTAGTACTAAAAAAAAGGTCTGAAGTAATTAAAAAAAAAATAAAATTACTAGTATTCAGGCAAATCTGAAGTTTTTAACCACATCAGAATATATTTGTATCTCAGTTGAGGCATTATGGTCTGGATGAGTGGAAAATTAGGAATAAAACAGGCAGCTGAGTGATTTAAAAAAAAAAACAGCTCTGACTTCAGAACCACTCTTGCAGCGATTTGGACTAGAATTTACATGAGCTTCTTTCAAACCTCAATTATCCTATGGTCATATGACTCTATATCCAAACTACAGGTAAGAGACATAATGATAACAAAGAGAACCTTGCTAAGATTAGAAGGTATATTTAGATTAAACTATCTCTTAAAGTATAATCTACTCATTTAAGAACCTCTGTAAGATTTGGTAACACTTTCTTGCACCTGTATAGCTAGAAGTATTGACAAGGAACAAGTGAAATAAACTTAATTCAGGTTGGTGAAACAACAAATACGTCTTTGCAGGACATTTGTGCAAATGCAGGGACAAAAGAATAAGTATATAAATACCAACCTTCAGACAATTTTTGTGCTTGATGTGGTCCTTGCTTGCCAATCTTCCCTTAAAAGAATGCACAAATTTAACTGTTTCATTTGCATTTATGTTTTTTTTTAACACAGGTTACTAATAGTCTTTGTTCGTTTAATGATAATTCCATCTCTCACAGCTTCCTGTGATTTGGGGAGATTTGTTTGTTTGTGCTAGTTTTTTTTTTTCCTTTATTTTTTTTTTTCTTAATGAAAGCAAATTAAATTATATGCACCACTTGAAATTATGTGTTAATTTTATTCTAGCCACAACAGACATGCTGTAGCTAAGGAAACATAGAATTATCTTGTTTAATGTTTTCTAAATGGTACTGCAGATCTGCAAAGGATAATTTTAAAAAATTTGCATAAATGTCCTACAGTTCCCAAATTACTGAGAATTTTTTTCTTTGTAACAAAATTGTGCCATTTCCTCTTTTCCATTATCACACTAATGCACATACTCTATTCATCACAGATTTTTCTTTCAATAACATTGTATTTAGAGCCAGGAATTGACTGCTGTATATAATTTATTTTTATTGAATGACTGTAAAAAGAGACAGTCTTTGTTTTCTCCTCAGTTAGAGGTATGCATAAACTATGACAGTGAATACTCCCTTCTGTCTAACTCACTTTTGTATTTTCCATGGAACAAGCCATTAGAATTCTCGCTTT
Organism: Chloroceryle amazona; assembly: GCA_027560015.1. Lineage (NCBI taxonomy): Eukaryota > Metazoa > Chordata > Aves > Coraciiformes > Cerylidae > Chloroceryle > Chloroceryle amazona. Next base: position 16,133 of record JANHFX010023661.1, on the reverse strand, counting down.
CAATCTGTTGTATGTATTTTTGAAATTAAAATAAATGATGAAATATCTAACTGGAATTTACTTGTTTATTTTTAATAAGACAGGCCAAGTGTGAGCATTTGCAATACCATATTTCTGATGGTTGCTAGTGCAAAACATCTACTTTAAATCAGTTGTTGAGTTCGTTTTAGACTCAAGGGCATATTTTGTTTTATTTAGCAATATATATTATGTTTCTAAATGTAACTCAGGCATGCTAAATTTTTTATTAATATAACTAACTACTGCATGACAGTTTTGATTGTACTGAGCTTACTGTACACCAGTTTCTCTCATTATAATGTGACTATTCCCAACTTTTAAAAAAACTTATTTAACTATACCTATTTAAACATTGCACCTGGAGATCAGGAGAGACTGTTCTGTTTGTTAACTTCTTTATAGTCAAGGACATCTCATCTGAATGAACTGTGCAGGTATCTTCTAATTTCTCAGTTTTGTAAAGACTGAGGTATGCAAAAAATAATTGTTCACACTTTTAGATTATTTTTTTTCCCTGTGTTTTGGTATCTAGCCTTTTGAAGAACCACTTTAAATAAGAATTTCTAAAAAATCCCCTATCTTCTTAATTTCCTGGGAGAGTAAAGTGTGGTTGTTTTTTAGCTTGCATTTTGTAAATGTTATGACAACTCGTGTTAGCTGTAAGCATGGGAATTTCTGGATGAGATTATTTTCTCTCAGTTTTGCTGACTCTTGCATGTCCTGGAGTGATACAGAGAGCTCCTCCTTTCTTCCTTGCACTCCTGCAACTGAAATAGTTGTCCTCAAAAAGGCTGCACTATAAAAGAGTACATCCTCCTTTATCAGTCCTCCCTGGGAAGTGCACTTCATGTGAGTTGTGACACCCCCATAAACCCAGTTAGAGAGCAGGTGGATTAGTCTGTTACATAAATAAAGTATGATACAGTTTCTGTCAGACAAGATAATCCTGGCATATCATCCTGGACATCCAGGTGAGTGAGATGGTTTGGTCTTCTCCCTATGCTATGTTGGATTTGAAGAAACAAAGGTGAATATACCTAGTAACACAGTAATGTATTGTTGCATTTTCTGCTAAACACCTTTTTGAGATACTTGTTGATTATCTGTGCTGCTTCTAATTTCTGTGTGCTTCCAGCATTCTTACATATGGAGTCATCTGTATTGCCAGAGGATGAACAGTAGATAATGCTGTAAACATTTCCCTAAGATTATTTGAGTCTGCTCTTTCAGCTTGCACTGTGGCCACACTGATGTTGACAGAAAAGAAACTTGGCTTTAAGCCCATTAAAGTTATAACAGCTGTGAATATTTAATATGTATACTTATATACTTAGGAAAAAAAAAAGTTTTTTTAAAGATTGAAACATTCCAATCCAGTTCCTGCAGTCTGACAAAAACTGGATACTGAAATCCATACTGAAATCCATCTTCATTTTAGCTACTTTGCCAATGTACTTTCTGCTTTATTAAATTCACCTTCATTATAAAGTGAGGTGCAGAAGCTTCCATAAGCACCTCCAGATGTATACTATTCATTGTAACATTAGTTCTTGCAACATCTCTCATCTGACAATTGGGAGAATCTGAGAACTGTGGTCTGCAAATTTTTAATGAAGAGTCATGAAAACCCACAGTTTATTCCCTGGTAGAAAAAGCTCCATAGTCACGTCTGCTTCCTCCCACAGACAAACCTAGAATTTTATCTTAAAAAGAAAAGATAGCTGAAGGAACTGGTTTATCATAATCAAAGTGCATGTACCAGTACTCTTCTCCCTGCACCTATTACTCACACATCTATTTAGGTAAAGGTATATTTTGAGTGTACCACAGGATTTATCTGTCTCTGGATATGAAGGAAAAAAGTTTCTCAAAGTATGTCAAGAATAGTTCACCAAAAGAAAGATTAGAATATTTGATATACTGATGGTATATATCCACTCTACTGGTGAAAGTTATTTTTGAGGAATTTTGAAGAAAAAAAAGATGGACTGGTACAGAGAGAGAAAAAGGTAGTAAGAGGGAGAGAGAAAGAGAAAAGGAAAACTTTGCCCATGTATCAGCGGGGAGTAGAAGTGATGGAATTCCCAGATGAGCATTGTCCCTTGAGCACCTTCTCCATTGGAGCAAGTCATATTTTTTAAATAGGATCTATGAAACTCTGTAAGGTTGTTTCTGCTTATGATGTGATAGTACTAGTTGGAGCGTATTTTGAACAGGGGCGTATGTTACTTGGTGCTGGTTGTTAAGCTCTCTTCATATACATTACTTTGTCCCTTAATGTTATACTAAAAGCTATTACAAAAGTTAGGAAAAAGACAGAAATGTTGTCAAGCTACATTGAGAATTATCAAAGTACTAGACACTCAGGATATTCTTTAACAGTATAGAATTTACTAAGTTTAATTCAATCTTCTGGTTTTGTGGTTTTTTTGGTGGTGGTGGTGTTTTTTTTTTGTTTGTTTGATTGTTTGGTTTTGGTTTTTTTTGTTAAGTAGAAAACTATTTCCTGTAAAATATGCTAAATGCAAACACTTGATGAAAAATGCAAATGATGTTGAAATAATTTTAATTTAAAATTTAAACTGCAAAATATAAATTCGAAGAATGCACATTCCTTTCTTGGAATTGCTTTTTATTGCTCTGTTGAGCACCAGATAGGCAGGAAAGAAAACATGAGTTTATGGCCACAAAAATGTTGTGAAAGAGAATATACAGCTGTAACTGGGTGAAGCAACTGCTCTTAATAATAGTAAACCCCAAATCTTATTTTACTTAAAGAAAAAAAAAAACAAACAAAAAAACCCCAAAACATGACGATATCCCAGCACATTAAACATGTGTATACATTTGGGATAGGTGAAATTTTAGGTTACTTGTTTTTTTGCAAAGAAAATAGAAAGAAGAGTAATGTTTGTTAGTTTTGTTTTGTCATGTTTTTCTTGTCTTCTGAGAAGTATTTTTGCTAGAAAATGTCACATCAACAACATTTGACCCTATTTATGGGCTACTGTCTGGCAAAATAAATATGTAAGTTCAGATATCAGCATTTACTCCAGAAATTAATGACTCATTGACACTCAGCTACTCATTGATATGTGTCCATTATGCATATTATCTAAAAGAGCTTTTAGATTAATACCTTGTATATGTATATGTATATTGTCATCAGACCGGTGTGCAAATATATTTTTTTTACCTATTTTTTTACCTATTCCAACACTGAATTTTTCATACTCAATATAGAAGTCCTTTCTTTAGCAATATGAAGTAGAAGTCCTAAATCCCCAGATGTGAATTATAACCAGGTACTGTGGAACCTTTCATCAACTCTCTCAGCTCATTCACTGCAAGTGATTGCTTATGTAATGACTTCCCATAAAGCATACAAAAACAAGTCTGTGGATTCCATGAACACAGTCATGGTCACAGGGTAGAAGTGTTGGAAAAACAAAACAATGGAAAATTACGAAGTTCGATATTGTTGGTAAATACCTGGTGATCAGAGCAGGCACAGGAATTGGGGTGAAGAGCTGGTGGTTTATGTAGCCATTGCACAGGGGAGGACCATGAAGGGAAGTGGTGGCCATGGAGTCCCATTCTGTTTCTTCTTGCAGAATTTATACCAAGACCAGGACACGTTTCACTTAAGTCTCCCACTTTTCACAGACTAAGAAAATCTCAACTTTTCACTGAAGTTACACAAATGTCAAAAAATGTTTTGTGCCATTGCTAAAGGCTGATCACAAGGAACAATGCCTTGACCACAGTCCACCCCCACAGTTTCTGCAACAGTAGATAAATAGGTATAAATATTATCTCAAATTTGGACCTAATTTTGGAGATGAGAATTCAACACCAAGTCATAAGGATGGATGAACATGTTTGTCCTCCTCACCGTCCCAGAAGGGACATCTTTTGGTAAATTCACAACTTGAAAACCTCTGTTACACCAAATGTTTCCCTGGGAGATGAACCTTGTGGTTCTAATCATATTTTACAGCTGTATAACTATTCTGCAGCTTAGTGCATTTATCACTGTCAGTCTGAAATCTGTGTATGTTGAATACAAATAAACCGTAGTATTCATGCACTTGACTGCTTCTTTGGAATGTGACCAGACCTACAGCAGACAGGCTATTTGTGCACCTGGTGTCAGGCTTATAGCTATTGCCAATAGCCAATGCCTATAGCAAACTGCAAATCTATTAAAAAGTAAGTCCAGCCACCTCTAGCCCCTCTAATCTCTGAGGACGGGCTAGAATGCAAGGAGATTCATCTCTTCCCAAATTTATGTATAACTGCATGTAAAAGTGTGTATGGGGAAATCTTACTATGAAAAAGACTCCATCCAAAACCTACTCTATGTGTTATTCTTATACTGGGAATCTTGTAATCATCAATGGATGTCACAAGAAAAAAATGTGCTTTTATGACCCTTCAGATTGCCTCTGACAATATCTTTTGAAAGTTCTTCTGAAGCAGTATTTATAAATGTATGTAGCCTAAACAATAAAACTGTTCAGTAATTTTTTACTTCCGTTTCCCCTGATGGGAGAAAACTTAAATCATATTCAAACTGATTCTGTATCAAAGAATTCACTATTTTCAATAAAATAAATTCCACTGTAGCAAGTGTTCCCCTGTTTTTCAATGGAAAAGAGTCTTTTGTTATTAGTTTCCCTATCAGAAATTTTCACAGGATCTCCAGACTGAGTCAAGTTTGATGCAGAGTAGATAGACCAACAAAACTACTAAGATCCTGCAAGTTCCTTGAAACTGGCATCTGGGTAGATGTAATAGATCAAAGTAAACAGTCCAATTGAAGGAAAGCTTTGGTTTGAAATCAGCAGTTTTTCTTTTGGCTACCCAGTATACATGGATCCGGGCATACTATCTTTGACTTTCTGTCCAGCTATTAGTAGACCTATATGTATGGTGGAAGGTTGAGAAAGGCTATGGGGAGGAATGCAGTATCATAAGAGATAATGGTGAGGAAATAAGGTGAAATGGAGTTGATTTAAGATAGAAAACGTTGTTATATTGAGAACAACATTTCAGTATATCATGTTACAACTAACATCAATTTTATTGAGGGTAACAAAATAAGTAAATTTGAATACAAAATCAGTCCTAATCATAAACCCTAAAAAGTCTGACACGGTAAGTATTCCTGCACACTGGCTGAGCCCAAGAATCTGTAATACTCATATATTTAGTCTGCAAAACATGTAAGGCACCTTCATCTAACTTACCTCATAAAGAGTAGGTAGAATTGTTTAATATTTGATCCATTTAATCATGCCTATGATGAAACATATACCTACATAAACTTTCAATGCATGTTATGCTATTGTCATGATAATTATAAATAGAAGTTGTGTTTATATGTAACAGGGAACTGAAAACTTCTAAGCTCACAGCCTGACAGAATAATGTGTTTTGGCCAACACAGAAATGATATATGAAATTTAAATCACCTGAATACAAAACATATATTATGGAGAAGATAATTTTACAGTCTTTACATCTGTTTCAAAGACATATGATAATTAACCTAGAATATTCTTTTTTTTCTGTAGCAACAGAAGATATGAAAGTTTTTCACCAAAGCCATATAATTTCAGTGTCCAGGAAATTATTCAAAACATTGTATTGTAGTATATTTCAATATTTAAATTATTTATTATTGTTTAAATTACATGATTTATAAACATGGTGAAAATACTAGAAAGTGCAGTATCCTTGTTGTAAATAAACTACATCAAAATGATATGTAGATTGAAAATTTTACAGATATTTAATGCACTTAAGATTTAGGAAGTAATATCTAAAAAAGAAATACTCTGTAAGGTAAGCAAATGCTGGGAAGTATTTTAAAACATTGCAATCTAATATCTAACTCCTGCTATGACATTCAGTTTATTAATTTGCATAATTAAGAAGTAGGGCAGGCTTATTGTTCTTATAGATGGAAAAAAAATTCTACAAACCATTAATTTGAAAACTTACTGTATTTGATATATTCAACAGACTGGAGATTTTCAGATTTCTCTTCTTACTTCTCAAGTGAGATAAAATAATCACACATATTACACAGTATCCTCATAATTCATTGCACTACAGTACTTCAGTGCATTTTTGTCTGAAAATCCATTATTATGGTTTTATATCAAGCTGTAGTATTAAAAAAATACAATTATTACATTCAAAGCTCATTGTAGAATGTTGATAGGGCAATAAATGTATAACTTAAGAGCAATTGACTGAAGTAGAAACTTTTAACTACTATTTGGACATAACTATTTCCCAGTTATTGTTACATGTGAGTTTCTGAAATACTTTTTTATTTACTTTTATTTGTTTACAGCTGACATCCACAAATACTCTTTTTTGCACTTTTGTTCACAAAGTATCCATTCATACTTTTGGTTGGTTGGTTGGTTGGTTGTTTTTTTGTCTTATGGAGAATATGGTCTTTGTTCATTACTTTATAGACTGAAAATACTGATACTCTAGCATTTTGTTCTGTCCTGGAAGTTTTGAGCCTGCACCATATAATATGGACTAGAGACTCAATATTATATAATTTAAAGAAACATGGAAGAAACATCCTGAAAAGAACGCTTTTTCCAGTTAACATTTTAGGTCTTTCTGCTATTGAAACTGCAGAAAACAGTGAAATATTGAATGACATGAACATGAAAGGGTACCTTGCATTAACAGGTTTTCCACAACATAAGCAATCTGTGATAAAATGGTTAGTAAAATGTTTTAAGTACACTTTTGGTCATTTCTGCTGCAAATGTAAATAACCAGTGGGTGTTTCTTCCAAACTTAAGATCTGAAGAACTTTATTCTCTTCTCTTTTTTTCTACAATTTCATGGAACAGAATCCAATCTTGTAAATATGTAGAAAATAGTATGAAATTATCTGAATTTTCAGATAAAGACTGGACATCCTTAACATTCCAATCCTCTTTAGAATCAGCTTGGGTCTAGAGGACAATATTTAAATCAAACTGCCAATGTACATAGTGACTTTATGGTAGTTAAGGTAAAATAACTACAAACATTTTAAGATATGAGTGAAGGCATAATTCAGAACCCCCAAATTAATCCAACTGTTTCACTATTTTGATGAATATTTATCATCTATAGAGGCAAAGTCCCTGTCCAATTACCTAGTTTGTACTCACCAAAATACCAATCATCACTAAATCCCATGCCTGACTTCAGTCTGTGAAATAATACACAGCAGAAATAGAACTGAGCTACTCTAAATACTAGCCGCAATTTTCATGGATGGTTCTGAGTATATGATTTAGTAGCTTTAATATGTGGTTCTCCAACTGAATTAAAGGAGTCATAATATGTCTGATAGCATTAAGCTCTTGTCTTACAGACAGATCAATCAGTATAGAAAGACATGATCCCAGATCTCTCAGAACACAATCAAGTCCTTATTTAAATAAAATAAGCCAAAAGCTATTCTGCATAAACACAGGGAAGAATAGCAAACAAGCTGAAAATATAGCTGGAGGGGTGCTGGTTTTAATCAGGTAAGGAAGATTGGATGTTAGAATAAGGGGAGATGATCATAGGAGAAAATTACGACAGCTGACAAATTAATCCAATTCAGAAGCTGCTCTCTAATTTATTTTTTTCTTCTCCCTTGGTTTATAATGCAGCAGAAACAAACAAACAAAGCACGAATTAAACCACATTAAATGTATGTAAGGAAGCCAGAGATGTTGAGGCTGTTTAGATCACATTCAACTTTAACCATAACCATTAATACAAAAGTAGTGAGTTGCCATTAACAAAACAGTTTTCTCTTTTCAGTAAAGTCTTTTCCTCTTTCTTTGGTAAATATGATTATATTCATAGTAACTGACAATGAAATATTCACATCAGCTATGCTGAAAACTGAGTTTTCTCATTCCAGTGAATATTATTTCTTTAAACAAGAATGTTTACAGCTCTTAAGCATTCTTTCCGTGTCTCATCCACCTATTGCACTGTGGTTCTGCTGTGGATTGGAAAACTTCAATTTGCTTGTTTGTCTTTTTTATTTTAAATTAATCTACCCTTCATCACCACACTTGAACACAAGTAAGAACAGTGTTGCCAGAGAAAACATCCTAGATATGACTGCATGATTAATTTTTTAACTGAAACAACTGAGAATAAGGAGAATATCAAAATTCTTTAAATGAAGTGTCTCAGATAAACATTTAATATAGAAGATGACAGAAAGAATTGTATACAGACTCTCAAAACTAGCACTGTGCAAATTCACATGAAAGGGACTTGAGAAACTCATGCACAGAATAAATAATACAAATCCTGAAATCTTGCAAATAAAAGCAAAATCTAGGGTGCTATGCAATTAGGTAATTACAAAATATTGGTGTTGTTTCCAAACTTGAGATACCTTGAAATGTCTTTACTGGATGATATTGGAGTTAGCTATTAAAACAAGGATATGAGAGAGTATGAAGGGAAAAAATGGTATTTGAATACCTTATTTCTACAGTGCCAGACAGTGAAAATTTCACAATGCACTTACTTGTTTTATATTAGCATCACAGACCTCTAGTCTTTGATCAGGACTCCATTGGTTTAGTACACACTAGTGTACACAGAAAAAAAGGTATCTTCCAAAGGTTTGGATATGCAGCACCCAAGCAATGCACACCTCAGTGAACTCTTCTAACTTAGAATAATTTTGGGGCTGTATAATCATATGCCTTACTTGGATTTTGTCAGGACTCAAAAATACAGTTCCTCCCTATATCCCCACCTTGAGGCCATGGCTTAATCCCATACCATGCAGAGGTCCCTCTAAGATTAGGAATACTGCCATCCAAAATATCTCATCATAGTGACTTTAGATAATTCTGTATTATGATCATTTTTTCATTTAATCTCCCTCCAGAAATATAAAAACCCCACAGAAACTGCAAACAGCCATGAACCTAGAACAAATTCTTGAATGACAATCAAAAATGCATTTGGTGAATTTCAGCTAAATAAAACATGCATTCAGAATAGCTGATTAGCATTCCTGTCAGACTAGGAAATAACCCTGCAAATGTTGTGATTTTTTTCTTGTGAAAATTCAGTTACTCCTCATGCACTTTAAGTATCAAGACAGATTCATTGGTCTTTCCTGGATGTATATGAAGAAATTATTTAACTCATTTGGAATGACACTTAGTATATTGTCATTCAACAGTAAGGCTGCTTGCAATGGGTGAAAAGTATTTTGCTTGATACATGTCTTCCCGCCCAAGGTTGGTGCCACAGGTTACTGCTTGAAGATACAAAAAGATTTGCCTAAAACAGTCATTTAAAGCATTCATCAAGATTAGGCTCTTCTTGTTCTTAAGAGTGGTTGTGTTTGTGCTTCATAGTTTCATCTTTCTGCTCATTCCCCTCTACCTTTACAGTTAAGTATATGATGCATCAGGGAAAAAGAGGGAATTAAAACAAAACAAACAAAAGGTTCAAGCTTGACGTTAAAAGTCTTCAAAGACCCAGATGTACATTCTGCACCACAGGATCTGTTAGACAATAATTAATAGGGGTCCTGTAAGTTGTAGGCAAAAGATCTCATGATTCAGGACTTCAGCAGGTATGCAGTTTGGCTAGTTATCACAAACAGTTATGAGATGTTCCTATTAAGTTTACCTCATTACCAGATGCAAGGGCTGTAGAATATCTGTGGTCAGAAAATAAGTGACTTGCAACATGATAGATTTTGCTGGTGACAGTAGGGGAGGTGAAGGGTAACAATTAAGCACACACATACGTTTAATAGTGTCAACAAGCTTTGAGCAATATGTGTGAAGAATATTAATTGATTTTATTAATTATCCAAAACTTGCATGTAGTGAAAGCCTTGTGCATATCAGAGATCAGATCTTAAGTAACACAGGCTGATGAGGGTGGTGGGAATTATCTGTGATTATTGTCTTGTGGTAAAGCAAGTACTGTCTGCCCTTTTGTAGCTGCAGCTGAAGGAAGACTGCTGCCTGAAAGAAGAGCCTGACAGACCAAGGACCTCCCTTGCCAGACAAAACATAGCCGTTTGTTTCATGAGCCAAGGTGGGGAGAACTGGCAGGAGAGAGAAATACACAAATAGCCCTGACACTTAAGATGATGGAAACCCCAGATCTAACATCGAAGTCCTCCTAGCAACAAATTCAGTAACCTTGACAACTCACTGTAACCCCTGCCTATTCTTCAGGTTACAATGCTAAATCTTCAGCACTAGACTGCTTAATTGTTTTTTTTTAAATAAAGAAAAGCTGAAGTGACTATGTAAGACTATAAAAAAACATTATAAACAATCTGTCTCTATTGACATCTTTTCAGGCACATCCTACTTCTTGACTCAATTTTAGAGAAGACATTACTTTTCTGTGCCTCAAAATGCAGTGTCTTCTTTTCTTTGTAAGGAAGTTCCTTCCATAATCTCTGAGGTTTGACCAATCTCTTCACTGGTTCTCACAGAAGTTTCTCTTTTGTTACATGATCTGCAAGCTGCAATTCATTTCTTTAACTCTTCTTCCTCTCCTTCATACAGATTCTCACTGCAGGCTTTGGAACAGTAGTCATTCTGGTCCTGTCAATGCCACCACAAAGGAAAAAACAATATGCAAAGAAATCAGACACTGTCAGGCACTCTCTGAAACCTCTGTGCATTTGTACATCTAAGATCTAGATCCATATCAGTGATATAGCTGCATTTGTTCCTACTTGAGGAGGCCTTTTCTAAAAAAAGTCAAATCGTTTTGCCACTGCGCTTGTCAAAAATGCCTTCCTTAATATTGAAGGCCATGGTTAAACCCTGCCCCAATTTCTAGCAGTCCTCGGAGGGAATGGGAAAAGTCCATGTACAAGAAAATTATAAAAAACACTAATTAATGTGACACCTGCCTACACTCTCAATGTGTCACTGCAAATAGACCAAAAAGCTGTGTTTGGCAACCTCTTAAATGTTGTGTTCAATATCCTCTTTTGCACAATACTGCTGCTTCAGAGTTTGTGAAAAACATAAAAAAGGCAAAAATAAACTAAAAAAAAATAAATCTTAAAATATTCCCTAACATTGTTCTCCCAGACAGAACTAGCCTAGAGGAGTAAAATTCTAACTTCTTGACTTTCTCCCACATGCTTTGTCACTTTCCATTGCCCAATCCTTAGAGACTACATTTATATTTATCTTCTTGGGTATAAAAAACAGGGACACTGAAGCCTCATAATTCTTAGTGTTCACCTCTTGAAGACAATTTCAGTTTGTAACCCATGTTCAGTTTTCTTTCCATAGAAATAAAGATGTTTTTTTTCAGTCACATATATAGACAAGATGTGAATAGTATCTGAACCCAAGGCCTTGACTGAAATTTAGAAGGTCTCTGGCATATCTCTACATGTAATTATTTCTCAAAACACCCAGTTAGTTCGTGAGGTTATATGTTTAAAAAACCCCACCCTGTTATTGTGATATAATCAACACAATTAGACATTTTTTTCTTTTTCAAATAATTACAGTTTTGAGAATTATCTTACTGTGAAGTAATGTTGATAGTAGATGTTGTACCCTAAGTAATGCAATAAGCAGGCATCTTAACCATAACTTGCAAATAAAATTAACTAAATAATAACTGCATTCCGTTTCCATTTAACCATTAAATGTCATTCAGGTAATGCTGCTAGCCCTGGCTATGTATATTTAGGGATATATAAAAAGACATATTGCACACTTAATTTTGGTCAAAGCTTGTCCTTCACTTTTCATTTCTTATAAATCAATTACATCATAAACATAGCATAACAAGTGTACACAACAAAATCAAGGGGTGAGCTTCAGACTTGGTTAAAATATACATTATTAATCCTTATAATTTTGTAATAAGTTTCTTTAGAACCATGTTTGTTAGATTTTTCTGAAAATCCCAAGGATTGAGATGCCCAGGACTAAATGCAATATTCCAAATACAGCGTCACCAGAATCATTGGTCTTTCTTCTTATTTTTCCTCTGGAGGCATTTTCCTACCTTCCTTGAGGTTTAATCTCATTTTGCTGTTTCTACCCATATTTCTGATCTCTCTAAACCCCTTTTCTCAATGAGCTTGAAAGAATCAACCAATTTAAAACTTTTGATTTTATTTCCTATTCTGCCTGATTAACAGGTTAACAAAAACTAAATCTAATAAAGGTGGTGGTGTAGAACCTCAGTGGACACACTTTCATACACATTTTACACAATGCAATTTATCTTTTTTGCTTTTTGTACAACTTCAATAATATGTTGATAATACAAGGAAAAATTAATTTTATAAGTCTGATTTTGTGAGATATAGTATAAAAAAATATTATCAAATTCCAAGTCTTTGTTTATTTCTCAACTGGCATGAGGAAAAAGCTGTTCTTTTACAAGAGTACATAAAATAAACATCAATCTCATGTATCTTAGCTACTTCATCTGAAATATGTTCAGAAAAATTTTTGTATATTGTTAGTATTTACTATAGTACAAACACACATATGTTATGCTTTTCATTATGTTTTTTATTATGATATTTTCTCTCACTCTCTTAGATTCATATATACATGTATACTAATACATATATAGAGAGATATGTTAAGACTAGTTTGAAAAGTTGTCAAAAAATTGATGTTACTGTATTTCCAATGAAGTACTCAAACAGCAGTGACAAATGCTATCTGACAATACTGGACTTCTATTAAGACTATGTGCTTTAGTAAATGATACTTTCTAAGTTCAGAATTTGCTCAGTGTTTCCATGTCATCACTGATAGAATTAAAGTAATAAAGAAAAGTAGGGAGTTATGTGAACAGCAACTGCCAGATTTCTGTTCACATTTTTGTAAGAACCTGCTGGGAATATAGTTCTGTCTTCACAGGTAGGATGCTGTATTGTTCATACTTACTTATGGAGAAAAATACATCTCTAATTGTAAAGAAAGTTTTTGAAGTTGCATTTAATATCCCAATGAAAGTTTTATTACAAAGTGTAAACAAACAATTTAATGAAATTAGCATAGCTCAAAGGTCACAATAGAGAATTTCCTGACAAAATAGCTCAGGTTAGAATCTTTCCATTTGAAACTCTTAAAGAAATGTCGTTTCTTGTTCTTTTCACATGGTTTAAGAGCTGAAGAAAAGAAGCTGAGGTGACTGAAATATATAGGAAGTGTTACCACAGTGAAGGAAAAGTTTGTGGAAGGCATCATTGATTCTGGTAGTCTGTAATAAAAAATTAAAATATATATATTTTTAATAGACTTATGAAGGAAGTCCTACACTACAACACAAGAGATGATGGATTTATCTTCACAGTTGGTCTACCGGATCAATTAGGTCATTTGATATACTTTTTAGGCCTCACTTTTCTCATTTGTATAAAAGAGATAATAACATTGTTTGCATTGTAACCTAGAAAGTTGTTACCATTGATACTAATTTTTTCCAGGTATTGATGAGACATCTATTGTCTCCATTTAGGTATTTGAAAACAATAAGAAGCTATTTTCTTTAGAAAATTCTACTTTGAAACTACTTTGGCAATCAGAAATCCCTGTGTCTTACCAAAGGTTTTTACTGGGCCAAAGCTATTACTGAAGCCACCATAAAATCTACTTCTCAATTTTCTTTAAGTACAGATGCAAATATGTAACAGATATATATCAAATGTAACTTCTGACGGTTGATGTCATTACTATGTCTTCTACTAATCTTCTGCGAATATTAAAAACATTTAAATCAATGAGAATTTGTCAATTTTTAAATGTATTTCATAACTATCACCTATAGGCGATAACTATTCACTCTCACCTATAGTAAGACATATATCAAATACGCTCAAATGAAATTACAGTGGGTTGATCCTACCTGGATGCCAGCTGTCCCCCTGTTCTATCATACCCTCTCATCCACTAGATAGGATAGAGAAAATGTAGTGAAAGGCTCGTGGATCGAAATAAGGACAGGAAGAGATTACTTATCAATTACTGTCATGGACAAAACACACCTGACTACAGGAAATTAATTTAATTTATTATCAATCAAATCACAGTACAGAAATAAGAAACAAAACCAAATCTTAAAATACATTCCCTTCACCCCTCCCTTCTTCCCCAGCTTAACTTTACTCTGAAACACACTAAGTGACACAGAGGAAAAGAGAATGAGGGTTGTGGTCAGTTCTTCACACATTCTTTCTGCCACTCCTTCCTTCTCAGGAGGAGGACTCCTCACACTCTTCCCCTACTCCAGTGTGGAATCCCTCCCACAGAAGATAGTCCTCCACAAACTTCTTCACCATGAGTCTTTCCCATGGGCTGTAGTTCTTCATGAACTGCTCCAACATGGGATCCCTTCCATGGGATACAGTCCTTCAGGAATGGATCACTCCATTATGGGTCCTCTGTGGGATCACAAGTCCTGCCAGAAAATCTGCTCCAGAGTTGACTCTTTTCTCTCCATGAGTTGACAGTTCCTGCCAGGACCCTGCTCCAACACAATCATCCCATAGGGTCATAGCCTCCTTTAGGCATCCACCTGCTCTTGCACGGGGTCCTTCACAGGCTGCGGGTGGATATTTGTCACACCATTAGCAACCATGTAGGGGGACAACCTGCTTCACCATGGTATTTCTCACAGACACTTGAAGCACCTCCCCCACCTCCTTTCTTCACCAACCTTGGTGCCTGCAGAGTTATTTCTCTCACATCTTTTCACTCCTCTCTCTGTCTGCAATTGCTATTGAGTAGATTTTTTCCCCCTCTTCTTAAATATCACAGAGGGGCTACCAGCATCACTGACTGGTGGCCTTGGCCAGTGGTAGGTCTGTCTTAGAGTCAGCTAGCATTGGCTCTATCAGAGAGGAAGCTTCTAGCAGCTTTGCATGGATGCCACCCTTGTAGCCCCTCTACTACCACAACCATGCCATAAAAACCCAATACAAAAATCTTTTTTGACAGGACATGTCCATTCAATATGCAGAAAAACCCATCAATCCCATAAACTAGTTTTGTGGATATCTTCTGTTCTGATGAGATTCTGTTGTTGGAAGAAGATCCAAATCTGCCTAAGGGCTCTTCAGATCCCTTTAACTCTAATATGCCAATTCCTTACTAATAGCATACCACACATTTAAAAATATTACACAATCTAATACCTATCCTCATTCATCATTCTGTCTGTGGATGCATGTAGTCACCTTTCCAAGAAGCTTTCACATTAAATCTCCTCACTCCAAGACTGCTTAATCTCCTTGACATTGTAGATTCATTGCACAGTGTCAAAAACTGTTAGGAACATACCACGTATGCTGGAGAGAAGAGACTTAAGGGACACTGCAAAGAACATAGAGATAGATTGGAAGAAAATCTGAAACCATCTCAGTAAGGTTTCTTCTTCCAAGAAGGAAATTGGAGAAAAGATTAAACTTTCAAGGGAAATCCTGAAGATGAATGAGCCCAGAGTACATGTTGTGCTTATGCACTTTATACTGTGTGTATTTTGGAGAAAGGAGATTTGTCTTGTGTAATGAGCTAACCAGCAATGGACGATGCTGAAGGTTGATTCCTCCTCTTGTTTTGTGTGATAGTCTGGGTGTCACCTTAGGATCTAGCAGCATCACCCCTATGACAAAAGTATCAGTTAGAAAGCTTTTTAAAAGAGAGAAGCCAGCAATTGTCTGGTAAGCTCTCTCCTCTGCCAGAACAAGAGCTGATTAGGCAGAGAGAGATAAATGAAAAACCCACTGGAAGCAGATCACTGCTCAGACACAGAGCAGGGCTCTGTGGTGGACTGTTGAGCATAGTCCATTAAAATATTGACAATTCTGTTACATACAAAACACAATGTGATTTATGGGAAAAATATTGGAAGTTCTGTGAAACAGATGAAATGGGTGCAGATGGGAACAATAAAAAAATGCCAACACAGTCAGGAAAACTGTTTGTTGAAAAGTAAAGTATAAGAAAAAGGAAAAAAAAGAGAAGAGAAGAGAAGAGAAGAGAAGAGAAGAGAAGAGAAGAGAAGAGAAGAGAAGAGAAGAGAAGAAGAAAAGA
>JANHFX010023660.1:0-38643 GCA_027560015.1 Chloroceryle amazona | reverse complement strand
TGCAGCAAAAGAAGCGTGGCCAGCAGATGGAGAGAGGGGATTCTGCTGCTCTACTCTGCTCTGGGCAGACCTCCCCTCAGAGTTCTGTGTCCAGCTCTGGAGCCCTCAGCACAGAAAGGACAGGGACCTGATGGAGTGGGACCAGAGGAGTCCACAAGGATGCTCAGGGGGCTGGAGCACCTCTCCTATGAGGACAGGCTGAGGGAGCTGGGATTGGTCAGCCTGGAGAAGAGAAGGCTCTGGAGAGACCTCAACAGCCACCTTCCAGTACCTGAAGGGAGCTGACAAGAAGGCAGGAAAGGGCCTGTTTACAAAGGCCTTGAGTGACAGGACAAGGGACAATGGTTTTAAACTACAGAAGAGTAGATTTAGATTGGATGTTAGAAACAAGTTCTTTACCAGGAGAGTGGTGAGACACTGGAACAGGCTGCCCAGGGAGGTGGTGGAGGCCTCATCCCTGGAGACATTCAAGGTGCAGCTGACAGAGCTCTGAGCACCCTGCTCTAGTTGAGGATGTCCCTGGTCACTGCAGAGGAGGTTGGACCAGATGACCTTTAGAGGTCCCTTCTGGCCCAAACCATTCTATGATTCTAAGCTTCATTTACTGCATTAGCCAGCAACGTGCCTTTGCACCCAGAAAAGCATTAGCACTGGAGATCCTTCTTTAGAACATCCTGTAGATCAGAGAAGACTTTCAACCCAACTTTTACTGGCTGTCCCAGTGTCTTGCCAGAGATGATTTCAGCAGGACAAGAAACATCACCAAGTCTGATAAACAGGCAGGTAACTGTCACAGTTCTTCCCTTCCTGTAGGCACGCTCACCGTAAACTGCCCACTACATACTCTTCATAGGTACTACTTTGACTGTTCCTCCTCCACTTGACATAATTCTGAGCATTTCTAAACTAATTTTTACTAGAAAAAATTTATGGGAGTAATTCTCAACATTCTTCTAGGGCTCTTCATTGATCTGTATTAACCCCTTCTTTCCTTTAGATTGTCTTTTTTGCTCCTTGTGCCCTCTTCCTCTGTTTTCCCTTTTGCTCCTGATGATTCCTTCATGGAAATTTTTTCTATTCTTTCTCACCCTGCAGTCTTCTCAATCTTCTGCCTCCATTATCCACCCTCCCAGTTCAATTGTATGTGACAACTATTACAATCTCAATCCCTGGCCTACTTCCTTTCATCAAACCTACATGTAAAGGCCTATGCCTGACACTTCCCGAGTGCTTTACAAAAACTTAGGCCCATTCAGACTAAAATGACCCACTTATTTTGTTCCTTCTTAACTTTATTAATTTTTCTTACTCCCTGTCACTGTCAACCATCACATTTTGCTACCTTTTCCACAAAAGCTTTTGTTCATTTATCTCTCTCATATTAGCACACTCTATGCGCCCATTAAAATTCTTGCCCATGCCCTGATTTTTTTGATTTGGATTTCAGCTCTTTCTTGACCTTGTCTCCTCAACTCTTATTGTCTACAGATATTTGACTACATCTAGTAAACCCACACCCTTGTTTACTGAATTGATTTTGCCACCTACTTCTTGAGATCTATCCATAACTCACAAACCCAAACTTAAATTCTTTCATGGTCCCAGGTAACTCTACCTCTGTCAGGTCTCAGAGGGCTAACACCCATTTTTCATTTCAGAAAATGTTAATAAAAGTAATTGTAGAACAAGCTGGTCTTAACACAGCTACTTAATAAAAATGCATGTCAAGTTGATACAGAACAGGCTGAAGTGCAAAAATAAATAACTAACTCTTGAAAATGCATCGCCCTGCTATCAGATAATGCCTGAAGTCTGACAGAATGGTATAAATACACTGCTGTAACTTGATAAGCTGGTTTATGGATTTTCATCTTGGATTTCACTGACGTGTCTGCTTTCAATTATACAGATGAAAAAACAGAGCTTAACATCTTGCTCTTCCCTGATTGCAATAAAATGTCATGCCTGAAAATGCACTATTAAACCCAAACTCAACTGAAAACTCATTTAGAGATAGCACTCATATTTTAGAGCTGTATTTTTTGGTACTGTGTGACTTTTGGGGGGTAGATTTTATCTGTGGCAGCAGGCAAGGAAGCATAGATTTGGCCTTTTATAACTCCTACCTCCACCCATACAGTTCTTATAAATTTACAGCTATAAAAGCACATGTAAAAATCATAACCCTAAAATAAAACTCATTCCACAAAGTCAGTGGAACCTTTTTTTTTTACTGCAAACTACAAGCTCACCCTGAATAGCCATGTTTCCAGATGTTTAGTGAGTTAAACCGTCTGTGCCTGCAGTACCAAGACATGCCAAAGACATAGCCAGAGGATGAACTATTCATACACTGACTGGACATAATGACCTGCATAATTCATCTCCTTCAGCAGATGGTATTTTATATCACGAGGAAAAAAAATATTTTGAAATGCACTGTCTACAATAAAACAAAGTTGCATTATAAAATTTAGAGGGCTTCTAAGACCCTTACTCTGGCAAAGAATGATGTCTACATCTCTGTTCACAGGCACTGGGCAGTACCACTCAAGGCAGTCCCTTCTGTTTTTCCAGAATAAGGACTTTAATAGATACTGATGATTTGGTGATTCGTTAGTAAGGAAAAAGCAATTAAGAAAACTGATGGTAAGCAGCTTAGGAGGAAGCTGTACCGCTGAAATACATTGCCTTAGTAACTTGGCGTTTGTACCATTAAAAGACTTAGGAGCTCATCTTTGCCCTAAACCTTATTCTAGCCACACAGAGGAATACAGGCTCTGCCCCAAAAAGCCTGCATCTGAACAACATGGTCTCACAAAGTAATTACTTCATTTGCCTGCAAAACAAAGATGGACATGTGAAATAATGCAGAAAAAAAAATTATTTCTTACAGCAAGTACTGGTAATGATTGCATTAGTGAAAATTACTAATGAATATTTCATCTGAGCAAAGTCTACTTCTCAAAAGGTAGCATCCTAAGCAAGGATCTGCTTGGAGACATTTAAATCTCCTTTTACACAGCGTACTGCTTTCAGACTCCTAAGGATGTAGCAATTCTCAGAGTACAGATTTTTACTTGAGGATAAAAACCTAATATACCTTTTAATGCCAAACTGGGCTATACTTTGCGTTAGAAACCAATAAACAACTTTGAAAACCTTAAGTTAGATATCTAATTACTTATTTTTCTAAAAAGTAGCCCAGCAATTAAGTGTACAGAGTACAAAATCAAGTTCTTCAGTGTTTTACAATAGTGTTGAATACTTAAAAATTACTATGGCCATTCACCTTGATACATCAACACCACAGTTTTGCTGATGAACACTTGTTTGAGAGAAAGTAGGAGCCATCTTCAGATTCTGCCACTAAACATTACTTTTCTAACCTTCTTTATCCTGTTCCACCTTCTTTATCCTGTTTCTCCTTCTTTAAAAGAACTGGCTGGAACCTATCAAAAGCAATTTGAAGCATATCTGTGACACATGCCTTACTATATGAAAATTTAAGTGCCAAAAAACTGTGATAGTTACAAATAATTTACTTCATTGGCTTTGGTCTACCATTCGTTAGGCCTGTGGCAGAGGCCACATTTCCAAATGTTTGCCAGGGGTACAGTGTAATGAAGCTTCAACTCTCCACGGCCTCCCTGGGGTTACTTTAATAGAAGCTGTCCCTCACCCGGTAGCTATAATAAATTCATTATTACCACACAAAATGTAGTTTCTTTGTCACACCTTACCAGTTATACTGGCATTGGATTGCTACACTGAATTACACCAAGGAAGTGTCTTTCTTTTTATAACAGTATCAAGAGAACAGGGGAAAAAGTGCACAGAATGGGAAGGAGTTGTGGCCCAGATCCAAGTCCCTGCTTTCAAAAGCAACCCCAACACACCCGATCATTCGTGTTCCACCTTTTGTCTTCAAACAGCCCTACTCCTCCTGCTCCACTGAGACTTCAAGTAACTGCTGGTCCCTTTCTCCATATTTTGGGGGTGCAGTTTGGTCCCCAGCAGATCAGACCCAGTACCTCCCCTGGCCGCCGGTTTCGGGCCACATGGCCCTCGCCGTGTGGAGCTGAACCCCACGCCCAGCACCGGGCACCTTTCCTCGCAGGGACGGCACCGTGCGACGGCAGCGCCAACCTCCCCGACACGTCTCCGTTGCCCAGACACGGGGCTTCAAAGCCCCCGGAGCCGCGGCCGAGCGCCCAGCCGGCCCCGCCGCCAGCAGCCCGGGGGACGCGCGGCCCCGAGGAGAGGAGGGGGGAGGCTGGACCGCCGAGCGCACCGCGTAGTCCGGCCCCGCAATGGACTGACTCACCAGCTCCCAGCGACAAAGGCCGTCCGAGCCGAGCCGAGCCGAGCCGAGCCTCGTAGCGACGCTCCGTTACGGAGCGAACCCTCTCCGAGATATGGGGGGGAGCCTGGGGGCTGCAACCCCGGGAGGGAGCGGGAGCCGGCGGCAGCAGCTCCGGCAGAGCCGGTGCACGCCACGCCTTTCTGCTCACTGGAACGTGGCAGCGGCGCTTTAAAGCCTACCCAGCGCGTCCAGGGGTACAGGGAAGGGGGGAGACACCAGGGGAAGCCCAGCTGTCCCATCCCCCCGTGGGCCCCCTCCGCGGAGCGCGGCCACACTCGGCCTCCGGCCGACAGCGAGCGGGTACGGCCGGGGCAGCCAGCCCAGAGGTGGCGGCGGGGTGCCCGCCGCCCGCAACCTCCCGGCCGGGCGGGGCTGCGCCGGCGCCCCGCAGCCCACCGAGGCGCCCAGCGCCACCCGCCCGGAGGACAGAGCCGGGCCCGCGGGCGCCGGCGGCAGCAGCAGCCCGGGGGGAGCGCAGCGCAGCGCATCCCATCCCGGCGGACTGCCGCTGACAGGCTCGGCGCCGCTCTACGCACTTACCTTGGCCCCGAAGCGAAGGCACCAGCGCCAGGAGCAAGAGCAGCCGCAGCGGCCGGGCCCCGCGGAGGTTGTCCATCGGCTGCCCGCAGCTCCCCGCCGGCGGGAGCACTCGCTTGAGAGCGGGGCTTGGGTCTCCTGCAGCGTCCAGTGGCCTCCCCCCTTTTTGCTTGCTGCTCCTGCTGTTGCTGCTGTTTCTGATGTTATCCCAGCCGCCTGAGACCGGTTGGTAAAGAGCTTGCAGGATCCCCCCACTCGGTGGGCTTTACAAAGATTTAATTCACTGCCTACCCGGTTAATTATACAGCCTGCAAGTGCTTAGCAGAACAGAGCCGCGACCGCAGCTCGGAGGCAGAGACCCTGTTGCTTCCGATACCCCTACCTCTCTCCCCGCCACCCCCACACACGCTGTAAAAGTGACTCCCTTTAGCTCGGAAAACTTTACAGATACTCAGCATGAACCTAGGGCCGGCGTGACTGATTCTGTGAAGGAGAAATGCAGCGTCTTCTCTCGCTGCCAAGTAGGAGAAACCACAAAATAGAGGCAAAGCAAAGAAAAACAAAACAAAAGAAAAAACACCTAGCAGAGAAGGAAAGGTTTAATCTCTGGAGGGGAGATTCTCAACCCCCCTTCTTTCCTGGTCTTTCCGTGAATTTTACTCCAACACAAATTCTGTCAATAAAAAGGATTTTTAAAAATGAAAGATATTCTAAAATCTTTCAATGAAATTCACCGGGAAAAAAAAAAGTATTCCTTTCTCTTCCCCTTCCTCTTAAAAAGTCAGGATGAGAATTTCAACCCAAACGAGGCAGGCAGCACTGCTCTTGCTCTCCCCTCCCCCTTTTTTTTTTTTTTTTTTTTTCTTCTTCTCTAAACCTCCTTATCTTATTTAAACAGGAACACAAACACTGATAGATAGTGGTCAAAGGAAGAGTTGGAGTTAAAAGCACCCAGTTGGCTATGCTGTTGCCAAGATCTTGAAGATAATGTGGGGAATATTATTTGCAGGCAAATGTGCATGGAAACAAATGGAGAGTTAATCACCCCTCTATACTTTGCCCTCGGTTTTAGACACAAACAGTTGGAAGTCAGTTTGTGTTTATGTGGTAGCTGTGCCGTATGGACTCTTGACTATTCTTGTAACGCATTCATAATGCAACTTGTTAGTACCTGTCCTCAAAGTGCCCCACTGGAAAAAGTATTTTAAGATGGTAAGAATTTAAAGTGTGCATGTTTGATTTCACACCAGGTTACTTGCTTTTTTCTGACACAAGAACATAAAAATGGCCATGTGGCCAAGGGTCCAACTAGCCTCTCTTCAGCAGTGATCATAAGTGGCCACCCAGGGAAGAATATGAACAAATAAACCACAGGTGAAAATTCTCCCAGGTGCTCTCCCTGCCTCCAGCTGCTTTGAGTTTGGAGCATTTTCTCAGGTGAATGGGGTTTCTGTGCACACAGTAGCTCCTAGTGGATTTCTATTCCAGGTATTTATCCTGTCTCCCCATGAGTTCTTGTAAACCTTTATCATCCAAAATACCCTTTGGCAACAAGTTTCGTGGATCTACCAGTGATTGTGTGAAGGGCCATTTCCTTTAGTTCCAATTAAACTGGGCTCCAGTAACCTTCTCATGGTGCCTCCTAAATCTACTGCAGGAAGAGACATCAAAGAACTGACCCTGATCCAGTCTTAGTGCCCAGGTCATTTTTTTTTCAACTGCTGTTTCTGTTTGGTTTTGTCTCTTCCTACCCCTTCCCCCCCCCCCTTTTTTTTTATTGGGAAGGGGCAACTGCAAAAGGGGAAGAAGGATGGATGGCTGACTTTACTTTGGGGTATTTTTTGCTTTCTTTTTCTACATGCAAATATCTATTTGTTTCACCTTTAAATGCCCTGAGTTTACAAGGACCTAACATCAGTTCTAGTGGAACCTTGGCACTCTTTTATCACAGCCTCCCAGCTACTGTTTTTCATGTATTGGGCAACTGCAGGAGGCAGATCACACCTTCTCCCAAAGTTTCTACCAGTTTCACTGAACCAGCGGAATCTCCTGGATAGGAACTCTGGATTCAGTTCAATCTTGG
The DNA here is from genome assembly GCA_027560015.1 of Chloroceryle amazona. Lineage (NCBI taxonomy): Eukaryota > Metazoa > Chordata > Aves > Coraciiformes > Cerylidae > Chloroceryle > Chloroceryle amazona. The sequence continues at coordinate 31,657 of JANHFX010023660.1, read as the reverse complement.
CTTATTTCACTTTACCCTAATTGATTAAAGGTGGGTAGAAAGCAGTTCACCAGTTTGCCTAAACCAGTGTGAAGTCACACATAATAGCCTGTCCACACATGGAGTTACCCTGATTAACACCATGTGTGGACATTTCTTACTTCAGAGTAAGAATTCCTTGTTCCTCTTGAGTTTGTCACCACAAGCTGTTTACCAGAAATGAGGCAATTGCAAGTAACGGTTTAAGAAATATTTATAGGACCTACCATGGCTATGGTCATCTGCAGATCGGACAGGGGGGTTTTCCTTAGCTTGGGGTGGTTTGTCTTTTTTTTTTAAATACTAATACACATTTCCAGGATAAATTGGCACTCTCACCTACAATCAGATTCTATGGCCTGGACTCCATGTGATTCTAATTACTGACCCCAAGCTTTGTAGTGAGCTAAGTCATACACTTCAGGCTCAATTCAAAGCTCCTGGAAGTCAACAGAATGCAAGGGCTTATGAAAGGGAACATTTTGCATAACCACATTTTTTCTTACATCCGTTTGCAAAGGTCCTGTAATCCTTTGTGTAGCTTTTAAAACAAACAAATTCCTTAATGAGGAATTTAGTTTTACTTCAGCAGAATAAAAATCATTTTGCAGAAGCTCAGATTAATCAGTAATGACAATGTAACAAATTGTTGCACAAGTCATTTCCAAGGGTCTCGTTGAGAGTAGATAGACGCAAGTAGACTGACAAAGAATTTAGAATTACTTTTAACAAATTTATTACCATCTATGGGAGCAGGTTCACAGTTGTCAGTCAGCTACTTAGTTTCATAGAAACAGGAATTCTTGAGATGGTCTGAATAAGCCTATGTAAGGGCATCAACCTCTGCCTAAGGAACAAAGCTTTCCCTTAGTCCCAGCTGTTGTGCCTCCCAGATCGTCTGTTTTACTGCAGCTCCCAAATCCTGAGGTTTTTTTCCTCCACCCATCTGTTGGGCTAAAGAGAGAGAAAGGAAATTGCTGTTTTCTTCCCAGTTTTTGGGAAGAATGTTTCAAGGAAGAAAGAAAGATTCACCTAGAAAGTAAAGCTAACAGTAGATATTAAAGGGAAACTCTTTATGCCCTGTGGCAAAAAAATGAAGCTCTGTATTTGCTCTCGTTCTGGAAATGTGCCACACTAATGATGCATAAAAAGGTCTGTTCTCCTTCTCAGTAAGAATACATGACTGACTGCTACAGATGCACAAGGAATAAGAAAAGTCCGTGTGGATCTTACTGTCTCCCACCATAAAAATAAGACCCAAAACCCTAAAGTAAGCAAATGCCTGTTCTTGGAGTGAAACAACCCATTGGGTTTAGCTCCAAACACTAGTATGCACAAAGTGCAGTTGGCATTTCGCTTCTTTCATGGAGAGAACACTGCCTGAATCTTTCCTGAATTAGAACAGGAATATGGAACACCTCTGTCCAAAATACCCATGGCAACAACTCTGCCACATTATCATTTTAATATTGGACGTCTTTTTAGTTTTAGCATCTTAATTTTGGAAATGGCTATTTCAGGGTTATGGAGACCATTCTGACACTGAACAGTATCAGCAGGTTTTCCGATTGATCTAGAGCACACCTTTTACAGAGAACACTTGTTAAGAGTTTTCAGAGGTGGAAGCACCATAATCCTTGGCTCTTTTTTTGGAAACCTGTCATGGCATTACAGATAACAATTTATTGCTCGAGTCTAAATCAATCCAGTTTACATTTTAACAGCTCTCCGGGCTTGTATTCATGTTGGAGTTACTGTCACTATGTACTCAGTGCTTTGTGCATCACTGTTGGCCATCAAAGCATCTTAGGGTAGTGTAGCTTGTGGACACTTGATACACACCTACCATACCTTTGTTAGGCATTAGCCTGGAATAAAACCGCCCCTTAGGCGAGTCAGTTTGTCCTGCGAACCACAGGCTCATCTTCATTCAAATTACTGACTATCCACACCAGGATAACAGCCTGAGTCATGCCAAGACCTAGAGAAGCAAAGGAAGGTCAGAGGACCGAGAGCCTCCTTTGTTCCCTAGTGTGTACGAAGCTGTGTCTCCAAGTCTAGTCAAGAAGGCTTATGTAGCCACCACCTTCATGCCATCTGGGGTATGATGGCATCTTGTAGCTCAAGACAGACAGACTGGAGAGCTGGGCAAAGGTAAACCTAATGAGGTTCAACAAGGGTAAGTATAGAGTCCTATACCTGGGAAAGAGTAACCACACACCAGTACAAGTTTGGGGCTGACCTGCTGGAAAGCTGCTCCACGGAGAAGAACCTTGGAGTCCTGGTGGACACTTAAGTTATGAATGAGACAGCCATGTGCACTTCTGGCCAAGAAGTCCAATGGCATCCTGGGATGAATAAAGAAGAGTGTGTCCAGCAGGTTGAGGGAGGTTCTTCTCTCCCTCTACTCTGCCCCAGTGAGACCACATCTGGAGTATTGCGTCCAGTTCTGGGATCCCCAGTCCATGAGGGACAGGGAAATACTGGAGAGAGTCCAATGGAGGCTACAAGGATGATTAAGGAACTGGAACATCTCTTATGAGGAAAGGCTGAGAGACCAGGGGCTGCTTTGTCTGGAGAAGACAGAGAGGATATTATTAATGTTTACAAATACCCAAAGGGTGGGTGTCAAGTAGAAGGGGTCAGTCTTTTTTCAGTGGTTCCCAGCGATAGGATGAGGGGCAATGGTCACAAACTGGAATACAGGAAGTTCCACCTCAACACGAGGAGAAACTTCTTCACTGTGACAGAGCACTGGAACAAGCTGCCCAGAGAGGCTGTGGAGTCTCCTTCTCTAGAGACTTTCCAAACCTGCCTGGATCTGTTCCTGTGTGGCCTGCCCTGGGTGACCCTGCTCTGGCAGGGAGGTTGGACTCGATGACCTCGAGAGGTAACTTCCAACCCCCACCATTCTATGATTCAATGAAGTCAGGCAGAGAAGCTGCCTCAGGACTCCTTCCAGAATAATTATAGTGTCAGATTAAGTTGGTAACAATCCTGCATTTGGACTGCTCTTTATATAAATAATACTAGATACAGCATATATATAATTATGTGGATGCCAATCACCCAAGCCACTTATACCACAGGGGTAGCAATACAGATGCTTACATCCAAACCAGGGTATCTACTTGGCCTCTATGTTTCAAATACCTAAAGACTGTGAGAAGAGGCTTGGCTTACTTTATAGAGCTTTCCTTGTCCTTTCACTGCTAGACTAATCTCTGGACATTTTTTTCCTCTCTGCATGGATCAGTTAAATATTCCAGACTGGGACTAATAATGCAGAGCCCTTTTCAGCAACATTGCTTCTAAGTATTTTGAGTTTTTCCCCATTTTGGAGTTTGTTTCCATTTTGTAAGTGTTACCCACATTTTATTTTCTTTCCTGTCTGATTAACAAAAATATCTATAGCTATCTTGGCCACTCAAAATACACACTGGTCTTCTATTAATATGTATAGCGTCTGCTTCTAAGACAAGGAGAAGTTTACTGGGGCATAAAGGAATGCTTTGATCCATGTCATTTCCCTTGTGGCATTACTTGTAGAATTCAGGAATAACTCAATCTGACATTCATGGGGCATTTCCTGCTCTCCTTCTAGAGATGCATCCTCCCAGACTCTCAGATCTCCCCCTCCCCATAAATTTCTTTTCCTCTTCTAGACTCTCTCATCTCACTGCAGGCAGAACTAGTCTTATGGGTGAACAGGCAAGGCATTTTCCAGGACCTGAGGCTTAGGAAGGCTGGGCTTGGGATAAACTGGAGAGCAGTGTGAGTCATGCACACGGCAATAGCATCTGCCTTATACTCTGCTTGGGGACCCCGCAGATCTAACAACAGGAGGGATCAGTCATTATTTTAGCTGCAGTCTCTCAGAGGGTGACTCTGAAATTTGTCAATCAGCATCTGTACCAGTGGTTATTTTCACTGTTCAAACAAAAATAAAATCTCATTATAAAGGGTGGGGGAAAGCCATCAATAAAGTAAATGGCTATTCTGGCAAAAGGCCATTTCCCTTCCTGACATCCCTGATAAATTTGAGCTCCATCCCTGTCAAACAAAACCAATATCCAAGTATGTGACCAAATGATCTTTGGGAAACAGAAAATATACAAGTGAATATAAGACATTTTCAGGTTTGCATAAATAAAATTCCAGAGTCTAATGTAGCCAATAGCTTAAAATCAAGAACACAGTTTTCTACATATCCTCCCAATCACTTAAAATCTGCTTTGTTCAGGGCTATTTCATTATTTGTTTATGAATTTACTGTATCATTTACAAATTTTTGCACAAGTCTAATAAAGAAGCCATGCTATCCATCTGCAGAGTCCCAGACTTCCAGAAAACTTTTATCTTACCAGTAGAATCTGTGATTTAAACTCTGTATAATGCAAGCAGTCAGCAAAAGGAGTATGAACACTGATAAAGCTCTACCACAAATTCACATATACTGGGTTTCCTCCTTTTTTTCTCAGCCTCATGGACAGCCTCTGTTTTTTTGCCCCAGTCTCAGTTTCTTTAACAAAGGTTCTCAAACTTTATTTACTCATGTACCACATCTTTTAGATTTTACAGCCTTGGGCTGTAATCTCCTTGTCCCAGGAACCCAAGATCACCCTTGGTGGCTGGATTCTACAAACATGTGTTAACTATACTATACTATACACAGGCCTTGTATTTACATCATGCTCATGCAGTTCTGAGTGGTGGCTATGGGAGGGCACCTTAATACAAATTAATTTTAAAATTACTTGTAGTGTAGCAAACTGTTTGGAAGAGAAATATTATAAACTTACAGTATTTTCTGGTATGATTCTACAGAAACTGGCTGACATCTGGCATATGCGAACTTGGTGGATACTGCCTCTTAACAGTGGATGGATCAGAATATCTTTGGGCAGATGCACGAGGAAAAATAAAAGATATTAGCCCTAATAAATAAACCTCATGGGTTAAGCTGTTCCATGCTGCACGGGCCCTGGTCTCAGGGCAGGCATTTTCATTTGTATATACAAATGTCACAGCCTGTGTAAATGAGGAAACTGGCCCAGAGTCTTTGGAGAAGAGCTGTAGTATACTTTAAGTTTTGCATAAAAATTGAGGTTTTTTTTGTCTGTCAGGGCCTAGTCTGACACTCCTTTCTTGGCTCCTAGTTGAGCTCTGGAAGTAGAGCTAGCAACAGAATGGTCTCCATAACCCTGAAATAGCCATTTCCAAAATTAAGATGCTAAAACTGAAAAGAAGTCCAATATTAAAATGATAATGTGGCAGAGTTGTTGCCATGGGTATTTTGGACAGAGGTGTTCCATATTCCTGTTCTAATTCCTAGTTCCTAGAACTAACTATCTGGGAGAAATGTGCTGCAAAACAGCAAGTTTGAGCAGACTTCAACAGAGGTTCTCTTTCCAGCTCTCTCTCTGGCTTGTGAGATACTTGGCAAGATGCTTTACAACTCCGAGCCTCATTTTATCTGTAAGAATAACCTGATTTGTAAAATGTATTGAGCTCCATCAGATTAAACAAGCTGCATAAGAGTTAGCTGTTAGGAACCAGCAACCTCAAGCCATTAACTTCCCATGAGTGTGGTATGAAGAAATTTAGGTCAATTTTACCTTAACTTTTATTTCCTGTGTTTGAAAGCAGCATCCTATATAGTCATCTCTATTAGGATAACGTCAGCGTTCAGAGTAGCTCTCAGATTCTTTTCTCCAAACTTAGAAATGTATAGATGGCCAAATTTCCAGCTGAATAGCAGATATATATGTTTGCTTTGATAGTTATTCCATCATTTGTACTTCTGAAATGTTCCACAAATATACAAGCCAGTCATTATGAGGATCTAACTCGTTGACAGTTTCACTGTAAGCCCAAACCCAGGATTCTTTCAAGATTTTAGATTTTGCACTAAATATGTGTACTCTCTCTTTGGGAGTAAAACAAATGGTGTCTTGAGTCTCATAAAGCAGATAGCTCATAAGAAAAGGATTTGCAGAACCATTAACATGAATTCAGAAAAAAAGAAGCTTCTTTATTTGTAGCTTTCACTTTTCCCCTCAGTTTATGCAATATACTGTATTTAATAGCTCTGCTAAAGACGAGTGAAATCTTGGCTCTACAGAAATCATTGGCAAAATTCCCACTGACTTCAGTGGGGCCAGTACTGCTGTTAACTCTTCCCCACAAGGAAAATCCGTATTGCCTAAGAAACTGACCTGCCTCTGTTAAAACCACAATCCAGACTGCTTATGAGTCAACCTGACCTTGTACAATTACTAAGGCTGTTATTCTTGAGAATTTGCCAAATTCTTGAGACAAAACTAGCATCATAAATTATCCCCAATTTTTTACCCTGGAGTAAAACAAACTTTCTCACTTTAGAAGTGAAAGTACCTATGCACATGTACATCTTCCAATAGATTCACTGACAGTTTGGCTTTTATAGAAATTAAAAAAAAAAGAAAAATTCATTCTCAGTTTCAGAAACAAACTCTGGTTTCTTAAATGAACACCAATGAAACGTTTTAGCCTCAGGTCTGCCATTTCGCTATAAATACACTAAAATATACAAAATTTGGTGAAATATTAGTGTATTATTTTGTGTCACCTGAAGCTATCAGAATTAGGGATGATGTAAACACCTGTTTACACCAGACTGCTTGTTACTATGCTTGGATGTTTCAGCTTGCTTGTTCCCACCCAAAGATAAAGATGACTTTTGAAGAGAAAAACCCTCAGACTTAAAGGACATATATGCACAAAGCCCAGAGACACACAGATAACACTTGCACACGTTCCCCCAAACACTTAACAATCTGTTTTGGAGGTCTACTGAAGTTTCTCCACTCATTTAGTTACAATGTGCCGTGCTCCTCCGGTGTGTTCCATCTAGCAGCAGCAATGCCACAAGGCAACGCTGTTTTGTTTGCTTCGTTTACTGAAGCCAGGGCATTAGTATCAAGCATAACTGGAGTTTAAACTGCATGGTCGACTACTTAGCTATACATTACAATCATGACTGCTTGGTTCAATTGTGATATATACGATGCATTGTGTGTCTGCCCGTTGCCTGACCAGTACAGAAGGAATGAGAACCAGGTCCTGAACAGTCATCAGGTAACAAGAAACTGCATTCAATGTCGAACAGAAAATCCAGCACCACTGTTGTAGTGCAAAAAAAACCCTAAAGTCCAGCCATGGAGAGTTCTCTATAGTGATTTACTGAGGATCTTCCATATTTAAAGTACTTTTCTAAACATACTGATGCTTATTCATGTTAGTGATCATTGAATAAAAATCCGTGTCCCCTTGATAAAGTCTTTCTAGCCGCCTAGATGCATTTTTCTTTTGGACTCTGGGAAGCTTTGCAATATATGTTAAAGTACTGCTGTTCTGTTCCAAGGTGAAAGATATCTGACTGTTTGCTCTGAACCAGCAAAGCTAAGAATAGATTCAACTTTGCAAGTAACTGCCACTGAAGTAAACGGCAACATTTCTATGGGAGTGCTGGAAGCTATGTTCCCATGAGATGGTATGTAGACTGATTTCAATATAGCAAAACACTTCATCAGTTTTTAATAGTCTTATTAACTTCAGTGGGATTACTCATACACCTTAATTTATATATGCCCTTAAATTCTTTACTGAACTGGGTTATATAAAATGTCCTAAACAGAGAAGCTCCCTCATGCTTTTCATTTTCCAAAGTACATACTGGGAACTGTAGTCTTTCACTACTATTTCTCAAGTGCTATTTAAAAGCTAGCATTTGCCAGACTCCATCAGGGTTCAAAAGAAGCTTTTTCACATACATGCTAGTCATGCCTCCTGTATTTTCTGACAGCTCACACAACTTGACTGCATTTGTTGTTACACTGATCTATTGCCTTTTTTAGAAAAGCAAGCCTTACTAGAAAAGCCTGTAAATTATCTGGTTTATTGTTTCTAGGAAAAAAAAACATTCTGGAGCTCCTAAAGTTTTCATTGCTAAATTTCTATTCAACTCAATCTTGGGGAAGAGGACATGAATAATAATGTCAGCACTGGTTTTCTATGTCTAAAACTGACATTAGAGAGGTAGACCGGTCTGTTTCCCCGATATTCTGAGATTATTTCCCCCATGAAAGAAGCAATTACTCTCCTTTTTCAAGAGCAATCTAGCTCGCCACTGAACTGTTCTTCAGGAATTACTTTCTTGGAGAACAGATGCAGGAGCGTGGAGTGCGTTTGTATCTCAGGAAAGTGTACCCCATATTCACTTTAACTGTGAGGACACAGTTGTAGGGACTTTCAGTAGAATCCAGGCAAACACACTGTCACATCACCATTTGTTGTGTTAGCGAAATAGAAACTGTCTCAGGCATGGTGATACCTGGTAGAATCACTCCTTTACTGAAGTACGTGGGGATCAGCTGCATACTGCAGAGTATATGGCACATCCCATTTGTGAACACCGAGCTGTAGATATTGCCTTGATATAAACAGGAAATGGTAAGAACACTATGTGTACTTTCAATAAGAAAAAAAAAAGGGAACCCCTTTTTTGATGATAGTCTGAAGAGGTCCTTTCATGTTTTCTCTCCTCCTACAGTCTGTGGCTCCTTCCTATACAATATACTTAATATTTGCCTTAGACACACATTAAAATACTCAAGCTTTAAGTTTCCCCAATTGCTACCAGCTTCTCATCAGATTGAGGGCTTCTGATATGGAAGATTAATCAGAGATCTTTCTTGCTGGAAGGCCAAGTCTGCTCTTAAAAGCATAGCCAAGAGAGGCAGGAGACTTAATTGTGTGTGTGACTGTATACAGCCCTCACTACTATGCTGGCAGGATAGCAAGGCTCGAAAAGCACTGACAATGAGGACTTAATCAGCATTTATACCACTTTCAGCACGGGCTCTTTCAACTTTACTTTGAGTATTCACGGTATTTTCTAAATGTTTTCCTACAGTCTTATGTCACTTAAGAATACAGCTAAAGAATGACAAGTCATTTGTGCTTTCCCTCCATCTCAGGTTGTTGCTCTAATTATTTCATACCTGCTATTCTTTGGCATTTTGCTGTTTTTTGGTTTTGTTTTTTTTTTAATCTAAGTCATTTTGATGGCTTTTTTTGTCACTTTACAGTACTTTTTATCACTTTGCAGTACTTTGAGATGTCACAGAACCATTGTATTCTACAATTATTCTCCACTTTTCTGACGCAGTGATTGATAGTCACTTTAAAGTGCCTTTGATCTGTGTAGACTAATGCAAAAGGGGTTTGTTTACAATCTCTCTGTTATTAACAGACACAGCTGAGCAATATATACAGCAGCCTGCAGCAATTTTAAGTTATAATATATAACTGGAAAAGCCTTATACTGCTCGAGACCCAGAATACACACATAACAATTTCTGTCTGTGTCTACCCATGTGACAATGTTCAAAAATTATACTTTTTTTCTTTGGTATTTTTTAGAATGTGAGAAAACGTTCAGCCAGTGTGAGTTTGTCTGGCTCACATGTTACTCAGTTGGTACCACTCTTGGCTCTGGAATTCCCATTTACCACCCAGGTTGTACTTTATTTGGAGGCATTTTTATGGTGCTCCTCTCTACTTCAAAGGATGCAAATAAAAGGAAGAGCTGTTCTCCACTGTACATAGGACAGTGGAGTGACATTTCCTTTGCAGTGCGGGATTGGAGCTGTCACTATAGCACATATAATTATATTTATACAATCAATTGTTTAAACGTTCTTACAAGAAAAAGATATGTACTTTCTGGGAGACACACATTAAAAGTTACTTAATTACTACCTTCTCTTTTGATGCTAAAGCATACGAAAAGCATCCATAATTATCTGTAAAATACCACAAAAAGGCTACGTTTGAGCATGGATTTCTTTGCTTGTTTGTGTATTTATGTATATATGCATGCATTTTTATGCTGGCCTGGTTTTTTTGGATCAACATATCCCCAGTTCCAGCTGAAATGTATGGGAAGTTAATGTTCAGTGTCTCTCAAAATGAAGAGTTCTTGTTTAAAAGACCATTTGTACATTTCAGCAAGTTAAGATATTTTTGCCTCAGGACTTCTGCACTCCAGCTATAATGTCAGGGAAAGACTGAACAGATACATAGTCTAAAAAGTCATCCATGGCATGAAGAAGAAAGACAAAAATCATAAGCAAAACTGCAAAGGAAGTATAAATACATATATTTCAAAATTCTCAACTGTGTAAAACCTCATTTCAACAAAATGATGCCAAGTTACAACAGAAGAGGATTTTGAACTTGTGAAAAATAAGGAGGTGTAGTATTCTACATATTTCTGTATATGTGCTATATATAGGATAGGAAGTCTACTAGTTTTTCTTCAAAGATACTCTAGTTCATCTCTTTATTAAAGAAAAAGAAAAGCCTTTTAAGAAATCCTAGCCAAAGTTTTGAAACTTAGACTTGGAAAAATATCAATCACTGTAAAATCAGACCTTTAACACATCACAGTATAAAACACTACACTTAGCTGTAATACTTAAAAATATCCTGACACAGCTTGTAAAATCATATATAGGACTTGGATTTAAAGTTCCTTCTGTTATTACATTTCCTCCCTCTTTTTTTATTTTTTTATTTTTTTCTTCCCAGTCAAAACTTCTTAAAGCCTGTGCTTCAAATGAAAGCAAATCTGGTCCCAGATGTCACTAATTGGTAACAGGTTAGAAGATAGATTTAAACAGAGATGCCTGAAGTACGCATTTATCATGTGGGATCTGACAACAGTCTGTTTCACTAGGCTCTTTCATTTAGTTTGTATGATAATAAGTTTTAACTAGAACCACGCAAAACCCAGAGGATCCATTTAAACAGAATCGTTGCATTCACAGAGGTCCTTCTAAATGCTATTACTATTTGCAATGTACTACATACCATGTAAACATCTTCTTTCTATCCATAGGTTTGGCATAAGCACAGATCAGTAATGAAATTCATTAATCAAAGTGGTTTGTTCCTCCTATCAAGCAACCTGTTTCTCAACTTCTGAAGTTTAAAAAAGTAAATTTTAAATTTAAAGAGTTAACTGCATTTCAGAAGATGATTAGTTAACATTTTAAAATCAATTTTCTGTCATAAACAAGATATTTGGAGAGGGAAGGAGGAGTAGAGGGAATTGTGGTTAGTTGGGATGTAGGCTTGGTTTTGCTGCTGGAATCAGGAGAATTTTGCCATTAAGTTGAAGGGTAGAAGGCTCAAGCTAACTGTATTACAGTTGCACTAAACAACTCAACAGGAAATTCTTACTGCCCACAGGGTTAAAATAGGCCATACTTAATTTGAAATCTAGTCTTTTAAAAAATAAAAGTATATCATCACAAATTATGAAGGGAGTTTTGTACATTTACATCCGAGCTTGGTGCAACTAACAATTCCTGACATATTTTGACTAGTTGGAATTGCCTGGTATGGCTTACTATCTGCTCATTAGTTAATTAAGATACTAGCACTTGTGCACAATTAAAATTGTTGAATTTATATTTAAAAGGCTTTTTCCCCCCAGCTATACAATGTAACAATATCATTCAACATATAAACTCTGGCATGCTCCAAATGACAGTGTTTTGTGAGACTTTTACCCATTGTCCCATGTCTCATGTTAGTCATTAACACTGTTGTTAATTGTAAGACAGAGTAACAGTGGGGTCTTTCTTCCATTTTCTTTGCTTTGTCTCAAATTATTAGACACACATCAGGGAAAGGGTAAGGTCCACTGAAGTCTATGGCAAAATTCTCCTTACTTCATAGGAAACAGGATTCAGTCAAGTTATGTGAAACATTTTGAGTTGTGGAGATGACTTTAGACATACTGTGTCCTTCGAATAGAAGCTAGCAGGCAGTTAGAATGTACACATACACTAATTAACCATATATTTATTATTCTAAGAGGTCATTTATTAATGTGCAACTTCTTTTCACTCTTAATTTTATGGTCTTGTGACTATGAAGATCTGTGTTTGAATACTGCAGATGAGGTATACTGGTTCTGAAAAGAAAGGTATTAAATAGCGAGATCCCATTTTCTTTTACAATATCACTTTTTATTGCTGGATCCATAGCTCATTATAATTATCCTGATACACAATAACAAAGTCCAGCTCTCTTTCCTATTACTGCAGTGTGTGCTCTCACTGGCATACTGTGATGTACTGTGGGAGCCCAACCATCACTGGATGTTGAGGAAGGTGTATCCCATTTGGAAGCCTCAGTTCAGGAAAAGGGAAGATGGAACTTAAATTTTAATGTCAATAAAAAATAATTTTTTCACTTAAAGGAAACCTGATGTTAAGTTTTTCACTGAATTCTAATGCAGAGTCAGCTTCCTGTTGGTTCAAATAGATTCTGTAATTTTTCTGTTCATTTAATCCCTGGTTTCTTTAATGGGTTCGTATAAACTCTCCCAACAGAAGAGCTCAGAAGGCTTAATGAGATGGAGAAAAGGAGACTTCCACGTTCTTATAACAGTTGTGCAAAACAGGCAAGTTTTGCAAGGGCACAGGTTTGCATCAATTTATCTTACAGGGTATTTCAAGATCTCAAAGAAAGCGTCTAAAATACCCTTCCCAGCTCAGGATGTCTTATATTCAGCATTTAGTGAGGAAAGAAAATGGTACCCACCCCAAACAAATGGCAGGAGTGGCAACTTTGGCTTGTGGAGGGAAGGAAGATGCCAGGAATTGCCATATCTGCCTCCTGTTTTGTTATGCCATACACCAGACTGGGACAGAAGAAGGCACAGACATAGACATTTTCAGTGCACACAACAAGCTTGCATGACCACTTCATCACATCCTTATCACACAAATGCTGTGGTGGCAACATCACTACAGAGTGCAGAAATATTTCCCCCCCACACCCACCCATTACCTGGAGCAGAGTAACACCAGAATATGCTACTCAGCTCCCCTTAGATTGTAAATATACTGTTTGAAGGGATAGCCAGACACAGCCAGCATAACCAGAGACTGATGATGTCTGATAACTTACTAGCAATTCTGGTATTTAAAGGGATAAAAACAACACCTTGAAATACTTACTCTGCTGCAGTGCAGTTCTGTGTCTCTCCTTCCAGCTCTGTGCCTGTCTGTGTCAAGTCTGTATGGGTCCAACAGGTCCCCCCTTAGCGGAAGTGGAAGATGATTTGATCATGGACCTCGGGTGAGTCAAAATGAAAAATGTTATTTGGAGGCAAAAGGTACAAATGCTATTTCTGTTTTTATGATGTAATGCTCAAAGCATTACTGGTAGTTATGAACTGTACATTAAATTCATTATAAAAATTAAATACAAACACTGAGATTACTATGAGAATGAAAACCAATGTTACAGCATTCTTACAATCCTCTCAATCTTCTAGAAGTACTAAGAGAAGAAAGAGCCTGTAACATCCCACAGTAAATTAGAAGCAACTCTTTTTGTTTGTACCTGCTGTGTCTCTTTTCAAACAGCCAGTTTGGTTTCCCCATAAGGAACAAGAAAAAATACCAATCAAAAGTAAAATTTTCATACCACATTCAGTTCATATTAAAAGATATCCACACAGGCACAGGTCTCAAATCTGTCCTGCAGAGCTAAAGAAAACAAAGCAATGCAACTCCAGAGTCTCCTCTGGAGACTCAAAACGTGCCTGGACACATTCCTTGTGCAACGTGATCCAGGCAAACCTGAGCGGGGTTGGACTCTATGATCTCCAGAGGTCCCTTCCAACCCATGCCATTCTCCGATTAAGAGATAACTTTTGCTGTAGACTAAAACTTTCATTGCTCCTAAACTAGGCATTTGCAACTGCTTTAGAATCTGAAATTCAAACAGCTTTGCTTATGCTAAGCCCTCTGATGTTTTTAACAATACAAGAGGCAATATAGTGGAGTCCTTCTGACCATTTGCCTGAATCCAAACACATATCACCTGTTGGCAAAACAGAAATTGTTTGATTATGGCAGAAGTGGCACACATTACTTTAAGAAACAAATCTCCTAATCAGCAAGGAATTTAAACACAAGCGTAAGCTTAAATATTTGAACAATGCTTTCAATCAAACAAGACGATTCCTGTTTAAAGTGATAAACTCTGTTAAGCACCATCCCAGATGATGGCCCACTACACAGGCACTGATGAACTCTTGTCATACAATTTAAGTAATATGTTTCAAATATTAAAATTGATATATGACATTGGGAAAATTGGTTAATAGCATCATTTATCTGAGCCAGAGAAGGAAAAAATGAAGTTAAAAATAACAAAATTATGATTTACACTGCTTGTATTTTTAGACTTGAGTCTTGGACACATTGATGCTGGCAGCAAAATTCTTAGTGAGTTTTCCCCCCTTCATTCAAAACTTAAAAATTTACTCTTATTCCAACTCAAAAATTTCCAATTTTTGTACTTTATTCTTTACCAGATGTACAGACCAAAAAACAGACTGTTGTCTTCTACCTGATATTGTTTTATTGCACATTAATCTGACATTAAGAATAAGTGATTTGCTAACCCTATGGAAGATTATGATTATTGAGGGCTAATAAACACTGCAAGCAACAAATAATATAAGCAGAAGCCTTAATGTAGTAAGAAAATTTCTCATTTTATCAGTAATCTTGTACTAGAACACTAGATATACTACATACATATATATAAAAATCCATTAATTTTCTAATCAGTCAGCAGCAGTCATCTTTAAGTGGAATTCAGAGCCCTAGTCTGCTAAATAAAAGACTTCCTTAACTGTGAACTAAGTAGCATGCTAATGATGGACAGTGTGGTAGCATCTGAATAGACTGGATAGTGAATAAATAGTGATTTCACTGCTTATCCCTTCATTAGTAGATTTATGTTAATATGACAATATTATTTTCAAAATCCTAAACTTGCATAAATCTCACAAAGCCGAAGAAAAAAAGAGGATTAATTGCTGTAATAGCATTAAGTTGAAGTTAATAATGAAGTTAATGCGCTCTTCTGAAATCCCTGGAATTCATTACAGGAAACACTCTGCATTGTAGCTGTGGTGGACTGAATGTTAATCTAATGCATATGCTCTGGGAATGCCCATTCATACATAAATTCTCAGATGAAATATTTGAAAGCATTAATGTAATCTTATCAGTATTCTTCTAGATCTTAAACTGTTTAGTTTGAGGTTTTAAGAAATATATGCATTAAGAAACCACAAATTTTTGTTGTGTCTTAGCTGAACAACAACAAAAAAACAACCCACGCAACCCAGTTGATTCTTCAGAAAAAAAAAAAAAAAGATATTCTAAGGGGCTATGCATTGTGGAGTGTCACAGGAGCCCCAGTAAATTAGCAAATGCAGAAAACACTATTCTGCTTGAATGAACTCCAAAAAACATTTATGGAACAGTCACGTTTCCTGGAAAATCTTGATTAACATCAGCTTGGTTTTGAACTCTTCAGTCGTTTTTTTTCCTCATATCAAGCTTTGAAAATTTAAAACATAAACATGAATTTCTACTCACCCTGTATTGAAAGATGTATGTCAGCTTAATAGGCATAGACAATAAGAGATTAATCCTTTATATTGAAGTGCAGAAGTCAACTTAATTTTAAGTGGAACCATAATTCACTATATTGCCTGTATGTTATTCTATGCCCCAGTTTTCAAGGGCAACAAATGCAATGAAATATCTAAACCTGAATGCAATTCAGTCAGATTTGGTAGCCAGAATCCCTTAATGTTTCATGAAAATATCAGCTTCAAAACCTTATTTAGATATCCAGATAGCCTAATAACACAGAACATCACGTGCCCAACACTCTCTAACTGCACAATTTCGGTCTTTACTGCTTTTTAAAGCAGAACCACATTATTTGCACTTCTTACATTGCCAGCATGAATGCTCAGCATCTGGACCTGTGCAGAAGGAATAAGGCTCACAGAAGATCAGAAATTAATCCCTGGTTCAAACCAGGGGCCCATTTAGTCTTGTGTCTTTTTTTTCTAACAGTAACCGTAAGTGGATGCTCAGTGAAGAACAACAGAGAAAAAAAAGCAGACTTGACCGTCCCTTCTATAGTCCCTCAGTCTGAAATTATATTCAGGTCATACAATTTCCTGAAATTAATGGAGTTTTTCTGTTTAGCAATCTTTGGTGGATTTCTCTTACAAGTGCTTGTTTACTCTTCCCGAAAATACCGCTCAATCTGAGCATCTACAATGCCTCTTGATAAGCAGTCTGTGGGTCTCCTACCCTCTGCAGAAAGAGCTACCATACTATATTTGTTTTGAAGTTGGCTTAGCCAGCTTCATTTGATGGGCCTTAGTTCTTGTATGAGAAGAGACACTGAACAGCTGATTTGCATCGTGGCCCCATGAAAGCCAGATTTCTGTGGATTTGTCATCAGCCCTCTAACTCACCCTTTTTGGAGTTAAAAATGCCTAGCCTGCTTATCCACCTTTTCTGCAGAGACTCCATACCTTCAGCAGCTTTTTAGTCCCTCTTAATATTTTCCAGTTTCAATATACTTTTTTCTGAGATCAAGAGGTCAGAACTCACATGGTATCCAAAAGATGACTGAACTATAAACATATACGGTGGCATAACGGTATGGCATAACGGTGTGCTCTGCTTTGTTTTCAATCCTGAAAAGGCATAACAGTTTGGTTTTTTGACTGTCATTAAGCAATGAATCAATGCTTTATGAAACTAAAGATCATAACCCCAGTCTTGCTCTTGAGTGGTAACAGCTGGTTTAACTCATGACTCTAGAGTTGTTTTCAAGATGTGTATCACTTCACATCTATCTACTCAGAATTTCAACTGCCATTTCGCTGCCCCATCACTCAGCTTAGTAAGTTCTTCTTCAGTCTTCTCCTTTCCATCCTGAATAACCCAGGGTCTTCCACAAACTTTTAATCTCAATATTCACCTCTGCTTCCACGCTGTTTGTAAGCATGTTGAATAGTGTAGCTCCTAGTACAGATGACTGATGAACTTTACCAATGACCACTGTAAAACTGACTTTTTACATTTATCCTCCTCAGTCGATATTTTAGCCAACTGTTCAGCTATGCAAGGACCTTCCTTTTTGTTCTATGGCTGACTGATTTTCTCAAAAGCTTTCAGGAGGGACTTCATCAAATAAATTACGTATCTACACGGACTCTATTGCCTGGAACGATGTTGTCTTCTGAAAGATCACCCAGAGGTCTGTCATGCAGAACTTTTCTTTATAGATGCCATATTGAGTCCCTGTTGTAGATCACATTTATTTGGTTTTCCACTCATTTTAACCTTTATTATGAATTTATAACAGAATTCTGCACAGGATTGAGGACTACACATTATAAACATGAACAAATTCGTATTTCCAAATGCAAGCTGGTAAAGTTTTTGCATATATGGGGGCAATAAAGCAAAGAAGGGCAGGCAGTAACTTAAGGAGATTCAGAGAGAGTGCATCCTTGCCATAGTTCCAGTGGCCCAAGGTGTAAAGGATGGCGTAATACCTTATTGTCCTAGTGGATGGCTGGGGAAATAGTTATGGTTCAGAAAATCAGAAATTCCTTCTTCCTGTCTGGGCACTTCTGACAAGTATGGTCCGACTTATGTCAGATGTAAATTTGCACTGTTGTGTGCTAATAGTAGCCAAGTTCAGCAAGTAGCTCATGAAATCCACATTTAAAGACTCCTTGCTCGTGTTCAGGCTGCCTCATCTGGAAGGGGAGCAAATGAGTACATTGCACCTTTTCCTTTTGCATGTCAGATCCCAAAGTTCAGAAAGACATAGTAAAATGGTTGTACCACTCTTACTTCCCTTGTACAGATGTGCAGCTGAACTGTTACCTTCTCAACCTCCATTCAGGTTTGAGAACATGAGAGAGACCTTTTACTCAGGGAGTGAGGTTCACAAAGCAGAATCTACCACTCTGTGCTTCTGAAACCTCCAGAGGCAGCTCAAACAGAAGACACTAACATCTTTCAGGGTGCAGAAATGGCTCTGCTATCTTCAGTCTATATTACTGTAGCCTTAGCAGTGGACATAGACGTGCTATTTCTTGTTTTTTAAGCAAATAAAATATCAGATCTGTTAGAGTGCAAAAGCAGCAGCTGATGGAGCTGTATTGGTTTACATCAATGGTAAACTGATTGCTTGGCTTTTGCTTCCATTGAAATACACCCTTCTGTACGCCAAAATCAGAGGTTTTACCAAAAATTTAGTGTCAGTTGATTCATTGGTTTTCTTTAATTCATGGAAAGGAAAAGAACTAAACAACTGCTTGTAAAAACCTAGCAACCTGGGAAGCAAACTTACACAGTCAGTATTTGATCCATATAGGTGTTATTTTCAGACAGATAAAAAGTTACTTACAAGTGTCTTAGAAAAATCAAATTAAAATGCAGCACTTAACTGCGACTCTTCCTCATGATGGAATTAGATTTAAAAATAATTGCACTAACTAAAGTTACTTTTTTTAAGTGATACCCACACAGCCAGCTGCACTACCCTCTATATCCTTTATATAGCACAGAGTCTCATAATCCCTACAAAGTTCAATCTAAACAAGTACTTTCTTTTTCCACTACCTGGAGGAAGACTAGTCTCCTAGACTAATCTCTGAAAATTCCTTATGGTGCAAAATGAAAGACTAGTGATAAAATAAGTCTGGATCATGGCATTCCCAATGCAGTGGATACATTTCAAATTAGTATTTAAATTAAGGGTGGCTACATTTCTAAAGATAGTTGTTAAGGCATTTAATTCTCTCTGAATCTAACATGAATTGGCACCTAAATATATTTAAAATTTCACTGCATAGGACAAAACGGGAAACAGATTCTTGTTAG
The DNA here is from genome assembly GCA_027560015.1 of Chloroceryle amazona. Taxonomy (NCBI): domain Eukaryota; kingdom Metazoa; phylum Chordata; class Aves; order Coraciiformes; family Cerylidae; genus Chloroceryle; species Chloroceryle amazona. The sequence continues at coordinate 12,785 of JANHFX010023660.1, read as the reverse complement.
GGGCCAAACAAAAGCACGTATGTGCTAAAATATTCCTCATCAAAATTTACACAGAGAACTACAGTGAGAGGTGAACACAGAAACGGAGGCCACTAACAGAAAGACAGCAGTGTTCACATAGGTGTCTTGTTTGTCATAATAGTTAAGGTGCTTAGCATCTTCTTAGCAAGTATTCTAAGTTTTTTTCCTCCATAAATAGTAAGTCATTTAAAGTAACTATGAAGTAAATTCAAGAATGTACAAGGACAAACAGCACTAGTAGAGTAGCCACAGATTAGTGTCCTGGGTGTGGGCAGCCCCTTTACCTATACAGAACAGTTTCTCCTGTTTTAAAGACTGGTTTATTACAGATCTTTTGCAAAAATAAACTGAGGCAAGAGGCAAGGAGTAAGGAATGTGAGTTTCTGAAGATGTGTGGTTCATGTCTGAGAGTAATAGCCAGAGTCCGTTCAGCACTGAAGTGTAGAAACCATATGGTAAGCTTCACAAACACTCTGAAAACACTGCTGTGAAAACGACTGAAGGCAGCAAGGAGCAGTTACAGTGACAGCATTCCTACCGTAAGCTGTGTCAGCACGGAGGAAAGGGGCAGCTACAGCAACAAGATGAAATTCAGAATATTTTAGGGGCGATTGCTGGGGTTTTGGCAATAGAAGCTGTGCGCAGTAGTGAAGAATGTTTTGGAATGTAATGGTTAGAATAATAATAGTTACAATTAAACATTATTACATAGAAAAAAGTGTTGGTTTTTTTTTTTTGTAAAGCTTACAAAGTACTGTAATCATTTGAGACTGTAACGAGTTATAGGTTTGACTTTTTTTGCAAGGCATCTCAAATAAAAAAGCTCTTCAGCATAAATAATTTTTTTGTCTAAAATAGCTGTAAAACCCAACATACATTCAACTTCATTCAAATAATTCAAACAGCCAGGCCAATGTCTGTTCCCCGCTCAATCTGCTGTAGAGCAAGCAGTCATTCAGTACCCCACAACCTGTCTATACTTCCATTTAAGAACTGGGTGATGCAAAGGAAAACCTTTGCTTGTAACACTCCCATGAGTACAAATCCTAAGCTAAGATTCTGCACCTATGCTCACATTTCTAGTTCATCTGATCTATTAAGAATACTTAGCTGTCCCAGATAAAAGCCTTATCTCCAATGCGTTTGAAATTCAGTTTACTGGTCTCTTTAGTGTACCATATAATGTGAAATCAATGAGTTTTCAACAAGAAGGAAGAATCTTCTTAAGAAGAAACTTCTTCAAAGTGAAGAATCCCATTAGAAGTCACTCCTTTCCCTGTCCAAACATGTAACTCAAAGCACAAATACCACACCTCAGCACCCAGATAAAGACTATTCCATACACAATAGAAACCCCATAGATAAGCAATCATGACTTGCCTTACCAATCAATGGCAAATACTTCCCACTGTTAACTGCTGCTTCCCTGGGTATGCTTAGGTTGTGTTACATCTTAGGAAGCTAGTATTAGGGGACAATTTATCAGACTGGTCTATTCAGGACACTGGCAAATTTAGCGAAAAAATTTTATCTCAGCATGTTACAATTTCCTGACTGCAGCTGATTCTTGCTCAGAATGTTTTACTCAAACAGACTTGCTTTACATTTAAATCTCCTGCGTGATTTCTAGTTCAGCCAGTATAATCTTTGTAGATAAAAAGTCTTCTAGGGAAAATAAAGGCTAGGTTAAAAAAGAAAAGAAACAAACAGAAGCAAAAAGGTTAGATTCTCTAAAATGTTTTATTAAAAAAAAAAAAAGAGAGAATTCAACTGCTCTTTCCTTTTCCTACTGCACTAGCACTTCTGGCTCTTGTACATGATTTTCACAGCCTGGTCTGTGAAAAATGATTATTATTTTCCATTAAGGCTTGAAACAATAAGTACCTGGATAAAGAAAGACCTTATCTGATCCCAGGTCACTACTTAATTAGATGCCAGAAAATGATTACATGAGACATAGCAGGTGAGAGAAATAACATAAAGTTTCTAAACCTTGGGGAAAGCTATATTAGCAGCTAGGATTTAGACTCCAAATTTGAGATACATCTATGAAAAAAGCATCATTAGTTATTTTGCACACAATTAAAAACAACATTAGTGATAAATAACTAGCATAGCAAACAGCAAAATGATCATACACAGTTGCCTCAGGGAGTCTCAGAAACAGAAGATGCAATCCACAAATTGCTTGCTTTAGGTTTAATATGAGGAGGATTGCAGTACAGATAATAAAGACATTTTATATCATGCTGTAGGGAAGTTTATTAATTCCTAAACACTGGGAGTGAGTCTGTGAAGGGGAATGTGACATTGTTAGAAGTTTGTATTTGTACGTGATAGGCCTACTATAATAACTAAACATAAGTAACTAGAACTTGGATTTTGTCATTAAACAAGAAAAAACATGTCATTTGGGAAGACAGAAGAAAGATGTATTGAAAAAAGCCAAACATACGTTTTTCACATTTGTGGAGATTGGGCAGCACCTACACAACTCCATGGCTGCCTCAAATTGCAAGTGATAAGGTTTCCGTACTCTTGAGAAGTGGGGAATTCACTGAATTCCAAGGGGGGCCTCATCAGAGTAGGACATAGGGGAAGAATCGCCTCCCTCAACCTCCTGGCCACACTTCTTTTGCTGCAGCTCAGGATGGGATTGGCCTTCTGGGCTGCAAGCAGACACTGGCTGCTCATGTCCAGCTTTTCAGCTAGCAGTACCCCCAAGTCCTTCTCCCCAGGGCCGCTCTGAATCCCATTGTCCCCCAGCCTGGATGGATGCCAGGGATTGCCCCAACCTTGCACTTGGCCTTGTTGAACCTCATGAGGTTCACGTGGGCCCACTTCTCAAACTCATCTCAATCCATCTGGATGGCATCCCATCCCTCAGATATCTCAACTGTACCACGAATACCTGTATTTTCTCTAGATATTCAAGAAAATACAGCTAAAAATTAGAAACACAACTATACTTTACATGGAAAGGAAGAATTCTATCTGACTTGTGCACAACTTACTCAGGGCCTGAGGCTTCAGCATTTGAACCTTCTCTTGCACATATTCTTAATTCAGATCACAGTTTGACAGTGCTATTTAGTCAGATGATCAGAATTTGCTTATTCTGTGCATCTAGGACCTCATGTTTCAGCATTTTAAAGCTATTAACATGGCTCCATTCTGAAGATAAACAACAGTTTCTAGACACAACAGCAGCTTATGTTTGCATAAATGCTTTTTAGTGAATTTGAGCAGCATTTGAAAACCTTATATTCTTTATTTAATGTTACTTGCCAAGAATGAGAACACCATTTGGGCTGCAAGCTTAGTGACATCACTGATGAAGAATGAAATGATTTTCCCATCTACTTAAAAAAAACTGGATGTTATATAGTGTTTAAAATAGGTAATCCCCATTGTCTGTTCCTAGTATGTGCATTTCTAATAATTTAAATTCGTAGTGGATACACCTATTTTTAGAAAGGTCACCAGATCATGAAGAACATATGGTTCATAATCCTTTCATTCCTCTATGCCTTGCATAAAAAACCAACCAACCAAAAAACAAAAACTAGAACTGAAAAATTGCTACTTACAGGAAAATATAAGAATATGAACAACCCACTGGATCAGACCAGTTGTCTAGCTATTGTAATATCCTGCCTTTGACAGTAACTTATACTATTTGTTTTAGGGGTAAGTAAAAGACAAACAAAACAGGCATGTTCCAAATAACCATAGTTATTCTTCTACCACTGAACTATTAGCTCCAGAGCCACTAAAGCAGGAAATGCAGACCCTCTTTAAGCATGAATAGTTCCACTGCTTTGAATAGAACCACGTATGTTTGTAACATGCTTTAGTGATGATGGTCTTAATTGGTTTAAGCCCTGAAACATTACTGTTTACATAATTTTCATACCATGCCCAAAGTAGTTCAATAGATGCCCATTAACCACTTAAAGAAATTTAGATTTTAGTAAGCTGTCTCCAAAATTCTATTTCCTTGCATTATCTGTTGCTTTCAAACATGTCCTTCTACAATTTTAGGCATAGGGACTTCCCTTTTCACTGTCATCTGTCTTATGTTATAGAGAAGAAGATGGCCCATTCACTTTGTCTGTGTTCTCAGCTACACTAGTTGTAGAAAGCTTGAGGGACGGGAGATGCCCAAGGTAGCCCAAACCAGGCCTAATTTAGATCTCAATTCTGTATGAACCCATCTGCTCTACTTTCAAGGTTGGCCGCGTTTCAGAAGCAGCTGGTGTTACCATGTGGCACAGAAGGCAGTTAAAGAAGTCTCTGCAAACCTGGGAGGATGCCCACAATAACAACAGAACTAGCACGTCCAAATAACGTGAGACCTGGCTCACTCTACGTGTGCATTAGTTGAGATATTTGAGCCTTCCAGCTGCCTAATACAACTTGAAGTCCACTGTACCTTTCAATTTATCTCACATTTTTATCTTTCTATGGTGACATAACCTCTTTAGTATATTTACCTCGTTCTTCTGCTTTAGCTTTCTTTATAATTTGATGCAATTGTTTAATCTTATGATTTGACAACAGTGCTGTGAAATAGTCTCTTCAAATTCCAAGTGAGCATAGCAAGTAGGAAGAGGTCTAATCTAAGTACCTGGGTATATTACTTGCTACAGAATTATTCTCATTTTCCAGACTGAAAATTAAAGTGGAGAAAGCTTAAAGAATGTGATCAGACTTGAAAAGTGTGGCACACCAAGATACACAATCATGGTCTCCGTTGTTTTAAACTGTTGCACAAACTCTTTTTTTTCCTGAGATTCAAACTTCCCCCCCTTTCTCATCTCCAAAATGCCCCTCTCACTACTTCCTAGTTCTTTGACAGAGGACAATCAAGTCAAGCATTACGTATCGGATCATATGTTACTGAGTCACATAAACTTCTGTTTAGTTTTGGGGACAGTGTCAAACTGGCTATAACCTTTCCCCGACCTGTCTGTACTCATCTCTGCTCTTTTTCTTCAGTGGCTGCAATTTCTACTTGATATGCATCATTACTATTTATAGCATCCACTGTCCTTCACTAGGTTTAATGTATTATCATGCTGCTTACTGACTTTATCAGCAAAGTGTTCTGTGCAGTTACTATTGCACAAAAGTGCTTCCTCATGTGTCTTACCTTTCCAGAGACTTGGGCTAGAGAAGACTGGGTATTTATGCCATGCCCATAGATCACTATGACTGCCTTGTTCCTATGGAAACAAGACTTGCACAATCCCAGTGCCTGTATTGCCTATCTTGCACTCCTGCTTTTTCTTCACAGTAATACATTGAATCTCTTCCCAGTTTCAAACAAAATCAAAGAAGGTAACGTTTTCAAATCTAAATCACTCTGAGTTTCACAACTTGAGCTTGGAATAGGATAGGATAAACAAAAGCCAATCATCCCATTTAGGGAAAGGATGCAGCAGGAGCTCACCATTTCTGTTCAATGTGACTTTGTAGCTCCAGCACACATGTAGATCCGAACAAACCACACAGTTTAGGTGACATAGGAAGGAGACTGAGGATTTTGCTGCAAAATAAGTTTAAATACCATTATTTCATTTATCTGTTGAGTCTCTTCTGTAACTGCATCATAATACTAATACCACAAGTCTCCTATGCTAGACACCTCTCATTTAAGAGGAGATTCCAGCATTACTCAAAACCTTTTCTTGACATTTGCCTTCAACAGAACATCAACAGTACAATATGTAATCCTAGAGTAGCTAATTATAAACTCTTCCAGCAAACTTACACATATGAATACACACAATACAACTGAGCCAACATTTAAATCCATAGTAAGGCAGGTCAGTAAATCCTGGGACAATGATTGCTACACGGGCATCTTTAACAGTCCATCTTACAAACAAATAATACTAGAATAATTAGAGAGAAGTTATTTCTGGTGCTGGTCAAACTTGGTATGCTTTTATTGTTCAGCAGCTTTTTCTAAGAAGCTGATGTTTTGTACTGAAATATGACAATAAAACAGTCTTCTAGCACTTACTAAGGCCCAGAAGGAGGTTGAGGCCTTTCTTTTTCCCCAAGCCTTTGGTACGTTTTGCTACAGATAGTAACTTTTGGGCATATGGGTTTTATCTGACAGAAGTGTGAACTTTCTTTAGCGCAAATCACATTTCCAGAAGAGAAATGTGTACTATTTCTTTAAAAACTTTTCAGCCTTACCTCATCTACACTGTGGTTTTTTTCTGCTCCACTCTGGTACATTTCCTTGTAACCTGAATTATTTCACAGTTCTGTAGCTTACTTATAGACAGGTTAAATTTAAACCTGATACTGTATTTCAGTTGTAATATGACACAAGCTTTTCATACAGTCATGCTTTGCTGCTTCTGATTTTTTAGCCATTATTTACTTCACTTTTTTATTTTATTATTTTATTTATTGTTTCTTGGTCAAATACCTGAAAACATAGACAAGGGAGAACAGAATTATGCTAGTTAACTAAATCATCTGAGACAAAACTTGCCACTAACTCCTGTATCGGTGAAATTCTATCATCTTATGGAAAACTATAGTTATATTGGATTTGAGATGCTAACAATGGCTTCTCATCTTAGTACTGAGGGGCAGTTAGGTTAGTTTTTCACATTCCACACACCTTTTCGACATATATATACACTGCTAGAGGTCACTTGCCTGAACCACACATGGCTAATGCTCTCAGTTCTGTAGGAGCTGTTACACATCCTACTACAGTCTCCAAAAACCAAAAAAGCTGAGAGCCTTTAGACGGCACCTTAATGCAGTTAACTGAAGAAATAAGCTACTTCCCATCTCTACACCAGCTGTGTAACACTTGGCTAGCCTTGGCAGAATCTCATTCTTAGCCATTTAAGCTTTTTAAAGTCAGCTGAAGCTAAACAGATGGCTTTGAAAAATACACTTTCATTTATGTGAATGGATCTGCAGCTACACTTAAATATGACACACTCATATATACAACGGTAGCCTAAAAAAATTTCTGTTATTCCAAGTCCAGACTTAGTACTCGGATCTCTGAGCTATACTCTGATAACTACAGATAGTGGGAGGCCCGAATCTCCCAAGAATTTACAGCTTATCATTGCTTCAGAATGACTTTTATTCCAGCAGGAGCATGAACCTGGGAAATGACAGTGGATCCTTCTGTATGTGGTAAGACAGACAGCTCTTTCCAGCTAGATGGTTTGCTGGAGACTGCTGTGTAGCAAATGGGTAAAAGAATCAATCTTTAATTATTGCATCTGTGTAGTTCCTTTTAACTGATCTTTCTTATATACTACAGTATTAAATTGTTCAGCAGTTTTACTGTTTTCTCATCTATCTTTTCACTAATTTCCTCACCATCCAGATTCCAGAGCAGTTCTTTGGTTTCAAGTATTTTAACTACTTTTCACAATCTTTGTGTTTTAATATCTCAGCACTTGCCAGTGACAGTATGAAGATGATGATTTAACATCACCAATAAAATATTCTGGTTTAAAAAATGGTAATAACTTTATGTAGCTGGCTGTTTCTTTTTGTCCTCTTTTCCTACATATACAGTATTTTCCAGTCTCTCTTCTCTCCTAGCATTTTCAATTAAGGGAACAATATGAATTACCTCTTAAATTGTATTGGTGGAAAAAGGTCATAGAAAATGTATAAAGCTCGAAGCTAAATATACACTGTGCCATAAACAGATAGCTAGTACTGACAGAACTCTTTCTGTTTTAATATCTTTGAAGCACAACCTCTGGAATAGCAAATATTCTGTTAAGAACAGCAGAGCACACATTGTAGTGCTGCTCTGTTTCAAGTTGTTGTGATGAAGATATATCTGGATCCCCAATATTTCCACTCTCTCTTGCATGATTGCAAAAATCACATAATTAGATTAGATCATGTATTATTACTAAAGAATTACTTATCCTTACCCAGCTTTTCTAAGGATGGGAAGGAGGAGACAGTTTTTGAAGCTTAAGATGAGTATTTTTTTCTGTGTTAACTGCAATTGTGCAATTTCTGCTATGACGTCTAGTGGCTGCTGTTTATTTTCCGTGGTTTCTTCTACAGACAAGATTTTTGTGGTTTCTTCATGAAGAATTGGGATTGCTAATAAGAAGCCACAGGAATTAGATTTCTCAGGGTCACAGTTCACTATAATTTTACTAAGCAGCACTACATTTCTGAGCAATAGCAAAAAAACCCCAAACAAATAGTTAAAATGTAACAGTAATGCCCCCCTCTCCTGAGGGGCAAATACTCCTGCAAATAGTCTACTCTCTGTACATCAGTGAAGTAACTAGTGCATATTTCTCTAGACCTGTGACAAACATATATCCATATGGCACTCACTTTTCATGACTAGTCTCCTGTATATATCTGATCAATTCTCCCAGCTGGTAGTAAGTCAGGAAGAACTATGGCTTCAAACTGCAGTAAGGAGTGTCTTTCTGAAGCTGACTGCATAAAATGCAGGTAGCACGGACGATGGACTAAGGTGTCTGGCTGTGCAATGCAGTCCCATTTAATAACTCTTGCAATCAATCTAGAAAAGGAGAGTATATTTTAAAAAAAAAGTATTTAAACCAACAACAAGTATGCTATAAGTCTTACAAAAGTATTCAATGATTCATGCAAAAATAGGCACAGATACCTGTAGCACCAGAAAAGTACAGAACAGCGATGATCCAAACATAGACCTGCCTGGGTTGGAAGGGACCTCCAGAGGCCATCTGGTCCAACCCCCCTGCTGAGAGCAGGAACAGCCTCAACTAGAGCAGGGTGCTCAGAGCTCTGTCAGCCCCACCTTGAATGTCTCCAGGGATGGGGCCTCAACCACCTCCCTGGGCAACCTGTTCCAGGGCTCCACCACTCTCGTGGTAAAGAACTTCCTCTTTATTTCTAATCTAAACCCACTCCTTTCTAATTTAAATCATTGCCCCTCCTCCTTTCACTCCAGGCCTTTGTAAACAGCCCTCTCCAGGCTTTTTGTAAGTTCCCTTCAGATACTATATTTAATATAGTTAACTTAAAACCAATAAGCTAAACCAACCTTAAAATAGATTCCTATTTAGATAAAACACTGCCTCCAAAAAGGAGTACTTATCCTGATTAAATATCACTTGAAGTACTCTTCATACTCCTAACAAACGATCAGCCTTTAATTGAGTAGAATGTCTGGCAGACAGTTAATTTTTCTGTTTCTGTGTGCCATCATCTGAACAGTATTTCACTCCATTAAAAATCATAGCCTGGTATGACAGAAATCACACATACAATTTACTGAGATAGACTTAACATTAAATTTTCCCTAATTCATTTAGAGTATGTCTTTGCTTCAAGAATCTGAAGTGCAGTTCTGCTGTATTACAGAGCTGGAAGCAAACACAGTATCCTCAGGAAATAAATATGGGGGTGTATGAAGGCAACACCTCCACCCCTCCTGTCCCTTCGGAACAGCTTGTAGCCATCGATAACCACATGCCAGTCATGTTATTCATCCCATGAGAGAGGTTGCCAGTGAAGACTGAGCAAAAAAGTTGAGAACCTCAGCCTTCTCCTCGTCTGTTGCTACCAGTTTTCCAGTCTTGCTCTCCGGGTGGGGTACACATTCTTTCACCTTCCTTTTCTGGTTGACAAACCTGTACAAGGCACTCTTATTTTTCTTTGCACCCCTTGCCAAGGTCAGATCCAGCTGTGCCCTGGCCTTCCTGACCCCATCCTTAGACAATCAGGCATTGTCCCTGCTCTCTTCCCAGGACACCTGTCCCTGCTTCCACTGCTTGTGCAGCTCCTTCTTACCCTTTAGTTTGCCCAGCAGGTTGCGCCTCAGCCACGCTGGTCTCTTGCCTTCTTTGCCTGATTTCTTACACTTGGAAATCAAGAGCTCTTGCACTCCATGAAACTGTAGGAAAACATTAGCAAAAACAAAACTGCCCTGGCTTCTTTCATTAAGTGCTTTTATTTATTAGCTTTACCAAGGTAACATTAGATAAGAAGAAAATACTAGTAATATTTCACTAATAGCTGCAAACAAAACCTAACTTCACCCTTTCAGCAGGAAAGCCAAGAAATCTTAGTAAAATGTAGCTTATCCATGCAGAAACTGACTTTTCCCCTTTCAGAAATGATTTTTTCCCCCTCCATTTGAAAAATCCATACAACCCTTTATCTATGAATAGTTTGCCTTGTTGACTTGTAAATTAAATTTGTGATTATGTAACATACCTGTCTGCGTTGCCAAGTTTTGAGGTCAACGTCCTCTGAGTTGAATGGGACATGAAACGCCGTCTTCAGTTCAACCAGTTCTGAAAGTGTTCTAAACAGAATTAGCTTGAAAAGAGAAATATCACGATTCTCACAGAAATATGAAAAGGAATAGAAAAAGAGAGTTATTGCTGTTGCTCATTCTAGAATTGAATTCCAGCATTCGAAATGGCTAGGATTACAAGAGCAGAAAACACTAGAATGTTACTAAATTCAGTCTCCATTACTTGCTGATGCAACTTGCCAAAATAACAGCAGCAAGTTAACAAGTGAACTCCTTCAAATCTGTATTAGACCAACTTTACCCATGAAGAATTGCACTCTTCCATTACTTCTATTTGTATAGAATTAAATGACTTGTGATGGCATAAATAGAATATCTCCCCAACCAAATACAATATTTAGTAATATAATAGGCTTAATTCTGATTATTTCAATTCAGAGGTTAATCTTACTCAACAGATGAAAACATTTAGTGAAGGGCCAAACTTGAACCAGGATAATATTAAGAAATTAATTTACAAGGTCTGTTTAGTCCTTTTGGATTTATGATGTTCTGTTGTTTTGTAGTGTTGTTTGCATGGTTTTTTAACTGAAAATCTGCTTTGGCAGCATGTTTTGATTATGTTGGAGATATACTTTAAACATCTTTCCTGTACTGTGCAAACAACCTTGTTTTAACAGAAGTACTGAACTTTTCTTCAAAGTTGTGATGTTTAGCTGCAGTAACTTCTGATTTTTTAACAAAAAAGAGAGGAACCTGCCTATTCCTGATTGAAAGATCAACGTGCCTGCTCTTGACACAAAGCTCACTAATATCTGCAAGACTCTTACCAGGTTCATCTGAATTTTGTAAGCTGCAGAAAAAGATGGCATTACATTATCACAACTCAGTAAACTTCTTGTAAAACAGCAAATAAACCAGCAGTGTTATTTTTTGTTACACTTTTTATTAACTGACAGAACTAGAAAAGACGCATATTCTAGTAAGAAGATAAACTGCCCCCTGGCATGAAGCTAAGAGGTTTGAATTTTTTTGTCATTTTGTGTTTTTTTTTGTTTTCTTTTGTTTGCTTTCATTTATTTTGTCTCTCTCACCTATATACTAAAATAAACCCAGGGAAAATATTTTTAACAACATGATCTTTGAAATTCATTTGCTATCGATTATGAAAAGTCCTTTATTATGTGGAACATATTAGTAGATGTCTGAAGGCATTATGTTGATTACAGACAGCACAGTGCAACAAAATGGACAATAACGAGGTGCCAAAAATGAATGATATGCTTTGAAGGGAAATAAGTCAAAATCCCACAAGCCCTTTTCCCAGGTAAAACGCTATCCAACATGCTGAAAAAGCAGGTAAACATTGTGATCATATACTTTACTGATCATATTAACCTACCTATAGAGTAAAAAGATGGGGAGAAGAGCTGAGAACTTAGTGTATGACAACTCAGTGATGAGTGACAGGGAGACAAAATGGTAAACAAAGCTTGCTATGAAAAAAAAAAAACAAAGTGATACAAACAAACAAACAAAAAAATAAACACAAAACTCTGCATACCTAATTTTATATAAATTTTGGTGACCCTGAAATAGCTGATACCACTGAGGAAAACAAAAATGACCAAGAAAACAAAAAATGTTTGGATTGTATGCAAATATATACATACAGACTATGGTAAATGTGGAATAGAAGAGAAAATATCATTGCTACACATTGCTACACATTGCTACACTGCATCTCAAAAAGATTATATAGTAAAATATTTAAAAGTACAGAAATCTGTCACAAGGACTAGGAAATCTAAGTGACGGCTTTTTAAGGAAGAGTAACTGAACCAGCCAAGGTTTCTTTGGCCTAAAAAAAGGGAGGATTAAAGAGCAATGTGACAGCAGAACTGTAAAGAACATAGGCAACAGCTGTTCACCTTTTGAAAATATTTTCATAAAAGGATTAACAAGAACCAAATGAAGCTTGAAGATGTTGGTCCAAAACCAACCAACTAAAGGTATGGAAACTGCAATGATACATCCTGGATGCTAAATTTATGTGGATTCAAAAAAGTGTAAGACTTTTCTACCAGTTACTAAGAGTAATAACAATCACCTGCAGCTCTGGAAGTCCCCAAGACAGTTTGCTGAAAACAATTCCTCCATCAAGGGGAGGAGTACGGTGTAGTTGGGTACTTGTTCTGTCACATTTTTTGGCCCCTCTTTCAAGAAAGGAATGGAAGAAAGGAAAATATACAGTTTTAAACTCATTTGCTCACAGCAATTATGACTTCAAAGTGCACTTAACTGTGCACTTTGCACCACGCCACAAGCAGCGAGATACACTGGGACATGAACCAGCTGATTATATATGTAAATGAGATGTGGTTTTCAGTGTAACACAAAAGTATACCTGTGGAAGAATGGCTAACAGAAAAAGGACACGTAGACATAGTTCAGCTGTGCAAGCAGGAGTTGGGCAAGCAGA